>VKOC01000001.1:52531337-52559200 GCA_009364415.1 Spea multiplicata | reverse complement strand
GGTAGGGTAGATAATAGGGAGGGAGGGAGATGAAGGGTAGATAACTTTGCCCAGGCGGCATTTTGTCTTGGGCCGGCCCTGAGAGTTAAGGTACCTTCTACCCAATATACATATTTAATATATAGCAAGGAGATCTCTGTATACAACTTTAATTATGGTTAACATTTAAATAATAACCACTTGTACCAAAGGGAAAGGTCTACAGAAACTAAATATAAAAATGGACCATACCCAAGAGTATAAAGAACGTAAATCCTGATGGATAGAGCAATGTGTGCTCTATTCCTAGATAAACATGAACATTATGGCATGTACCACCTAGTGAGAAACCATGTATCACATGCAATTATTCTTTACCCGGAATAATGTTCCTGTTAATTTGTAAAGAAAAAGTTGCTCAGTTAACACGTATGCTCTTCCATGAATAAATGATATTGAGCACATTTTGCGTCAGATTGTTTCTTTGTTTATAATAGTGCCATATTATCGCATTTATGTATAGATCTGTGTATTCATCTGTGTGAAATCACTCCATTTCTATGCATTTTTGAAGTGTCTTTTAATCTATTAATGTATATTTGCTATTTTAGCAAATGTCAGGAACAGCTGCGCCTACAAATGTAAGCCGAGTTCCCTAAGAGTTAATTTAAATGTGACGACAAATGGCTGTGCTTTTGAAATGGATGTAGCCTGGCAACTTCAACTGGGAACCCTTCACAAGGCCTCAATTATGTATGCAGCGTCTTTGATAAATTGTTTCACACATCTGACCCAAGGCTCACTATTTTGTTACAGTCTAAGGAAACTCTGCGTTTTTATGTACAGTATGCATTGTTAGACTCTTTTTTTCTTAGGTGCGCAAACGCATCCCCTCCTTTTTCCTAATCCCTTTGACTTTTCAATTATCAAACATTGGGCTAAAACCAATTTATTTCCAGGTTCGTGTAATGTAGCCAGCTTGGGGTTTTGTCTGAGCCTTCTCACTTTTGCTTACCTAAATTTAGCGACAATCTAGCAATGGGTTAACAAATCTAAACCATTTCATCCCCCCCCCAAAAAAATGGCTGCTTTGTCTGTGTGCACATGCCAGCGGCAAATACCCTTCTGTCTTTAAAAAGGCAATTTGATATGCCAAGTATTCGTATGCTAATGGGGATACAGTTTTCCTCAGATATATTGTAAAGATTGCTGCAGACAGTAAAACATGGGAATGAAGGGCTTTTATTTTACAGACAATAAATTACTTCCCATTGAAATACAAAGCGATACATCCTGCTGTACATTTTATTTCAATTCTAGTGCTCCTTCTGTGTTTTGTAAAAACACTGAAAAATATATATTCAGCAAGAAAGCTTTTTTTTATTGCAATTTGTACAAACAGTCCGATGTAACATGTAATGCTAAGTATGTCCATATTGTCTTGTGAGTATTCATAAGGATTGGCTGTGAATAGAGAATAAATATTAAATATTGTAGTAAAAATATGGTAAAGCATTTTCTAATAGATTGAAAAAGTGGACCAATTTATTTAATTGGGAAACAATTTGTACCATTTGTACTGAATAGTATTTTTATACAGAATAAAAGTTTAATATAAAAGGTATAGTACTATCAAACATGGTGCATGGTGCCCATGGTATATAAGCCACTGTCTTGACATACACCCCTATGCATGAACTGAAGGCACATACAAACACTTTAGAAGTATTTTAGGGCACCATTACATTTTATAAAGTATAGGGTAATACTTCTCTAATTCTATTACACAAACGTAAAAAATTAAAAGAGCTGATATGCACAAAACCATACTGTTAACCTAAAAATATAATAGGTGATTGATACTGTTGTGAAAAGAAGTTTGCTGTATGAGGAATTCATCTTTTTGTTGCACTTGATACAAATAGTTTAGGACATTTTCATTTGTTGCTGTAGAACTGCAACAGCATGGAATATGAGAAAGTTAATTAGTAAGGTGAGGTCCAGCACCAAACGAAACAAGGTTATGATTTTGGAGGGTAAAATATGTAAGTAATTATTATTTTAAAGTAGCATCCAAAACATATTTTTATCAGAGGCAAATTATGAGAAGCATTATTAAGCACGAATCTACATCCACCAGACAAGCCAGAAGGCTTGTTTTTCTCCCTCAGAAATCTTGTGGTGATGCTACAACCGCAAGAGATTCTGGGTAGGCGCATGCAAATAAGGTCAACAATGACCACCTTGCGCCTGAACAGACCCCTGTACACAGCGTTCGCCCGAGCTGGAGGTGACTAGGTCGTTATATCATATGCAGGGCATTTGGATGGGGGGGTGGGGCAAAACAATGCATGTGATGGATTCACATGACCACGCAACTATCATATGCATTGAAGTACATCTGATGGCTCAAGCGTACCTTTAATGAGGGAGGTTGCATCTGGTTTTCTGACAACAGTTACTCCTTATCACGCTGGTTGTATAACACAATACCCATTAGTTTCAATATTTCAATTTGTCTCTCATTACTTCTAATAGGAAATAAAACTGTTTTGAAATAATACTGTCAAATCCATATTGTGCCATCTGTATTTTCAAAATGTGATTTTGGTCCTCATCTAAGTTGTATTCTCCTAGTTGTTTTGTCCTATCTAGTGTCATACATATACCAAGAAGTGCAACTGAATTGGAAATTCTACCGACAGAATAGTTCAACTAAAGAACAGCATAAGCTCTATCAAGCAGGACACTCTACAGTTTTTTTTCCCTGTCGTATTTATGTATATTCTCAATATAAGGCACTTCGGAATCTACTGGTTCTATGTAACTAATAATAACTAGTAATTTCCTCAGCGTAGTTATAAAATGTAAACAGTTGTAAAATGTAGCACAATCCTACAAGAAAAATGCAACTAGAAAATCTAATCTTAACTTAAAAAAAAAAAACATTTCTAGCAATCTAAACTATCAATGCAATATATTAAATTTAATATTCCAAAAATGTTTCTAATTCTTTCGCTTAGAATGTTAGAACATGTCCAGTCACAACATGAACCCCTGAAGAATATTAATATATTTGTTTAAAGTTTCCCAAAAATATTGATGTGTAGCAATGTTTTACAAGTTCCGATTCTCATACGGGAAACATTCTTGCTGATAGTTCAATCCCAAGCATTCATGAATAACTTTCATTTGGAATTATGTGAAAAATTGAGCGTTTTCCTCTTATCAAATATGACAGCTCTTGAAGATGTGGAACATGTCTTATTGTATTTTATGTATAACTAAAAAGCCTTTTATCTGATATGGGTTGCTGCACACATAGATGAAAGAGATTCAGATTTGAGTACTTTAACATGGCTTATATTGACTTTTTTTTAAAAGTCTTTTAATGTCTTGCTTTTCGTTCATTTTTTGGTTTAACCATTTTATTTACGTACCCCAAAGCTTATGTCCAAAGACTTTATTATAAGTTTTATATTATTGCAGAACCAATCAGAAATTTAATTGAGATGATTTCATTGGTGAACAAATATTGAATTTGCTATTATGAACTCTTCTGGCATTTACTGCAAATCCAACAGATTTTACCAGAGAAGATGAAGTTTACAGTGAGATAACATCATGTAAATCTGTTCCAAGGCTTAATTGATAAAGATTTGCACTTACGGTATATTGTTTGAAGAGATGGAACACAGAAACCTTTAATGGGAAAATATAAAATCTATATACGATATTGGGTTAGTTCTCTCCCCAAAAAGCAAGTAGTTTGACGATCCAATGAATTTCAATGAAGTTGAAACTAAGTTCCAAATTGCACGGTGACTTGTGAGAACAGGGGTCCCCTCAAACACACCTAGAGCCAACCACCACCCCCTCTTTAACCTCTTCAGCAGAATATCCTATGATAAACACAGACTCCATTATGGGCTTCCCACATATCTAAATGAACTAGAGTGTACTGGTGGATCATGTCAGTGGGCATATTGACTTGAATGATGTGCATAGACATATTCCATAAGGTATTCTTGTGAATTTTAACCCTTATTGACTTAACTAGGCCTCACTGGAAACAGGATGGAAGAAGGGGTAAAGCATGGCATGGAATGAGGTCCATGAAACCCATAGGATATTTTTATGAATTTTGATCCTCTGCTCAGGAGCTGTGAATGAGGGGACATAATTGGGTAAATATTGTATATTAAAGTCATCATCCAATCATGCAGCACATGTCATTACCTATTATGTTTTACATTTTTCTAAAGGACTAAAGTTCAAAATAATAAAAATATACATCTGCTTTAGTTAGTCAATTATAAAAAAAGCATGTATTTTCAATACAAATAATGTCAACATTAATTCACAGTAAAACCATATAAAAGAAACAGGTAAGTATAAATTTCCTGGGTATGCAAGCAAAGGTTACAATAATTAAATAAATAAATAAATAAATAGCACTGTGGTTAATGTCTATATGCGCTAAATACAAAATGTTACTGCTGACTTGACTGCATAAACAATCCAATATATTTAAATTGTATTTAATACTAAATAAAAAAGTGACTTAGCTTTTATTTATTTATACATACCCTCCAAAGCTGATGTAGCAAGTATTCTTTCAATCAATTGTATTTTGTGTAATTTAGAATTTTGTTAAAAACATTGACTTTGAATTCTTAATATACATAACAAATATATATATATATATTTTTTTTTGTCACACATCCTACAGCGACTTTTTACGATCTCCTTCTTCACAGACCGAAGATGACACAGGGCTAAATCTAAGACACTAGGTTTGCACTGTAATAGCCACAGATATTTTCTAATAGTGTTAGAATCATTGAACGTGGCTTGACTTTGACTAGGATTTCATTTCTACTGGAGATCAGAGGTTCAGGAACAGTATCTGAAAGAGTCTTGTGATCTAAATAAAGCTAAAATGCTATTCACATCTGTACACCGTTCTGTGAACCAACTTCCAAAGAATTACAAAAAAAAAGTTTGACTTTTTTTTCTTTTAGATTTCTTGACCTTGTAATCTTTTTACTGTGGCGTGGAAGGCGACTTATTGGTTAGTGAGGAAACTATTCCTTTTCACCTTATATCTTACTCCATCATAGTTGGTTACTTGTGTTGTTCACGCATATTCATAGTTATTATTAACATTTAATGGATATTAAATATTAAAAATGCCTTAAACAATTAACTTAACAAAAAAAAACAATAAAATATCTTAGCTACCTCTTTGTGAGTAGGTGGGTGTTTTCTAGTGTTAAACAAGGTCTTCAATACTGATATAGCACTAATCAAGAAACTACAGAAGTCAATAACTTGGGATCTTTGTCATGTAAAAAGAATAAAGAAAATATCTAACTACTGGTGAAGTCAAGGCAAGTGAGTAAAGTCATTTGAAATGAACTCCAGTTTTAGTCTCTGTATGTGATTCCTGATAAACAACCAGATGAAGATTTTTCCATGGTAAGCAGCTTTGAAGAAGAAAGGGGAGATGGTGTGCTCAACCACTCATGCTATTCTTGGACCTTTCTACTGGGTACTGCTGCAACTGTAGGACTCCTTATATATATATTTTTATTACTATTTTAGGTTCTGATCTGGCCATACATGCTTTCTTTTTACTACATTTTTATCAAATAAGTGCATTTTTTATGTTACATAAATCATTTGTGATAAATCATTTGTGATAGAAGACGCATCCACACATGGATAGTTTTTAGTTCATCCCACACACCTTTTCACTTTTATGTCATTCTACATTTAGAATGTCTTCCTGTATCGGTTACAAAATGTGATACAATGCTTAGAAAGACTATTACTCAAGATTATTCAGAAAGGGGAAGGTCAGGACTGGACCTAAGGTTCATAGCTTCTTAGGTGAACTGTCTCTGATGTCCCCTCCTACATGCACCTGTGCCCTAGGTAACACTCTAGTTTGATGAGAAAGAAAATTAATACATGTTTGGAAAGCTAATTATATCGGTATCTACAGAAACATTATGTATAGAAGAAAGTTGATTACAACACATTATGTGTACAAACCTGCTGATTGATTGTTGCTCAACTCAGCTCATTGGTCAACATCTTATGTCATATGTATTTTTTTTTTAAATGTAGCAATTTGGACCATTAATGCTTTTTCTCAGAAAGCAAAAATCTATATTTGTGGATATATATAAGTGGAAATTGTTGTATATACTATTATGTCTTGTCTGTTTGTTTTGTAATGAAGAAGCCAGCGGGCTGTCAGTATATCCTGTTTCAAATTTCAACATTTATCACAAATGAAGATTTATTAAATCACTATTTGTAATCACTTTCTTGTTGTAGTTAGTAAAATGTATAGTGATAGTTGATCAACAATATCTATCATGGTTAGTGTGGTAAACAATAAATTCCATAATTTACAGTATGATTTTCACAAAACAATATTAACAAAGGAAAATAAAAATAATTTTGAATATCGACATTACACAAGCAAAGTATAGTTGCATCATTCATACATCATTCATTCTCCACTCAATCTTAGGGGCTAAGTCTAGTCATTGACGATGGGATTCCCATAGGGAGGTGTCTAATTTATTGTTACAAGATAGAAAGATTTTCCCAGGGTCTCCAAATATATTCATAAAGTTTATGAACCCCAATTAAAAAAGCCCAATTCCATCTTCTTTTGATATTCAAGTTGTGGAACTGTCTCTTTCCACTGTTTTTTTTCCAACTGATTTCCATTTTCTCGCTATACATATTTTAATTGCTATAAACAGTTGCGATATTATTTTTGTGACTTATTTACTGGTGGAAGATTAATATGAAATAAAAAAACTTCAGGTTTAATTTCTTGTCTTATATTTAACATTCATTATAAGTTTTTCAATTGTTCTTTCAGGGAATCTAATACTGGACAATCCCACCATATAGGGAGCATATGACCTAAATCATTTGAACATCTCCAACACCGATTTGAGTTAAAACAAGATATCTTGTAGAGACGTGTTTGGACTAAGTACCAATAGTACATCATTTTGTATTGGAGCTCCATTAATGATGTACAATGAAGGTTTCATCTGATTAGTAATAAGCCCTTAATCCAGTCTTCTAAACAAAAGTCACGTCCTATTAGTTTTTCCCATTTTAATAAAGGAGCCTATTTTTCACTGTTATTATTACTCTCCTTGATAAAAAAACATTCTGAAAAGTTGTCTCTTTTTTGTATATTACTTAATAAATAATTAATTGGATGATCGGATAGTAGTAGTATTGTCTTTTTGTCTATATAATTTTTCAACCTTAAATACGAAAACATATTCTTATTTTGTATTCCAAATTTCAGTTGAATATCATAAAAAGATAAAAATGTTCTCACCAACCACAATGTCAGGTATTTGTAATATCCCAGGACTCGACCAAACTAATACATCTATATCGTCTATGTCATAACCAACTATACTTAATGGAGAGTTCAAAGAAATAGCATTTATTAATTAAAATATATCATAGATACTTCATGTGATTTTATTACATCAGGATATGATATTCCTCCTCCTTTGATGCCACGTTTAAGTATACATTGTGATATTCTAGATTTCTTCCCCAGCCAAATATGGTCTGAAAAAAGTACACAAATTTTTACTCTTAAAGGTAATTTCCTAAAGAGACATAGTAATAATGTACAAATTTATAGTGTTTACTCAATTTTTTCAAATTCAACTTTTTCTCTTAGATCTTTCAGTAGGCTCATATAGTTACAATCTATAAAATTATCTATATCCGTTGCTAATTTTATCCCCAAGTAATCAATAGCATTATCCCATTTAAATTTATAGTTAGTATTCAAAATTTCTACTTCCTTGAATGACAAACATACCAGAGATGTTTGTATTCTGTCTAATCATAATAGCTAATGGCTGAATTGTCAATATACATAATAAAGGAGCTAGAGGGCAACCCTGGCGAGTACCATTTTTTATTTGAAATTTTATTTTATTCTGTTGTTTAGCTATCACATTTTTGTATATTGTTATAAGTCCGGTGGAGTTTTGGTAACCAAAAGGTAACTTTGACCCAGATTCAGTGATCTGGCTAAATGGGAATTGGTGTTTAATGGTGGTGGAAAAAAAACTGATAGAACCTTAAATTGATTTTTTTTAGTCAGATGGACTAAAAGTAGGTTTAGAAATTTGTAGACAGGTCTTATCCAATTGAAAGTGTAACACCAACAGACAGTAGGTGCTCAGAGGACTCTAAAGACTTAACTCTTATTACCAGATTGAATAGATTTTTTTGTAGTGAGTATTCCTGCATTGTTTCATTTACAGTTGGATGACACAACTATAAAGGTTAAGGCAAAAGGCTTTCTGACTGAAGTCCTGGAGTCAGATAGATGTAAAGACGGTTGGCAGGGATAAGCCAATACATTCCCCGTTTAGAAGGAAGCTATGCCTTTTGCTTACACATTTTTATTTTCTCTAAACATCAGAGAAACCATTAGGTCCTCAAATTTGTCACTTTTTAAAGAATGGCCAATTTTTAGCTAATAAAAGTGCTGACAGTACATGTGATCATCTGGTGATGGCTTAATGCAAACTTTGAAATAAGCAAATATTTGTATCTACACCAACTTACAAGACATGTTCCTGCTTATCATGTAATCATTGCAGTGGGGTGATTACTGTACACATCCGCATACTGGCCAATGGTTCAAGATTAGTGGTATTAGACTAACCATGTAATTTATGCTTTTAAGTGGATTGTGATATGTAGGGACAATCACAAAGGCTCTTGAATATTGTATCTCACAACATTAGAAATAAAGACATTGAGACCTTTTTTTGAGCACAATACAACACTTTATAATTGTGGGGGATAGGGAGATCCTTCTAATAAAAGAAGCAAGTGGATGTATACTTTGTATACCATAATCCCCCATGGCAGTGGTTCCTTTATAACACTGTTCTGACGGTAGGTAAGAATGTGCCAAGTGATTTAAATATCACTTTGCATTAATAATTGTGTATTTTATTTTTTAGCTCCTGCTATGAAAAGTCATCCCCCCATTGAACCTCTACGTTACAAAATCAAGAATTGTGTGTTTTGCTGCTTGCAAGAGACTGGACAATGGACATCATGTTTTGGTTCTACTCCTTTTTTTTTGTTTCTACTCATTTTTATCAGAGCTTATGGACACCACCTGCTTGACACTATGCACAGCATTTTATGTCCATTTATGGGACTTTGTAAGAAAAATATGTTAGAGAGATATGTTAGAGATGCACATGGTCTAATTTATTTTTATTTTTGATATTGTTTTATGTATGTGATTGTTTCTTAATAGGGAGAACAGTACACTGTATATGTCCCTGATATATAAGTATGATTTTTATATATATATATATATATATATATTAAAGGGGTAGTAGAAGCATTAACACTCATCCACATCTACCAGACAAGCCAGAAGGCTTGTTTTTCCCAGAAATCCCATGGTGCTGCCACAAGGAATTCTGCGTAGGCGCATGCAAACAAGGTCAACAATTATCACCTTTTGCCCCTATATCCAGTTTATACATGGATCCCTTGAAAGTAATTGCACGCTGTACAAGACAGCCTTTAGACAATATATATATATATATTGGGGTTCCAGTTCCTCCTATTTTAGGAGTCATTAGCTTTATTAAACAGTAACTGGATGATCTATGTCATCTGCCCTGGCAAATCTTGCTTCTTATAGTTACCAAACAGTGGTTTTTTTTTAATAAAAATGCTCTTAATTGTTGAAAACCCTCTTCTTTCAACTGTTATAATGTACATTTTTAATTTAAAATTTTAAAACATTTAAAAGTGCATTGTTCATTTTATGAGAGTTGTAATAATGAGTTACAACCTACCTACCACAAAACTTTTTACATTCTTGCTGTTTTGGGCATGCCTTACCATCCTCAGATTTCATGAGTAATTCTAAAATATTTTACAGGTCTCCAAAAAGCTATAAACTAGTAACATGAGAAGATGGTGGTAAATATTTTTTACTAAGTGAAGGTTAGAAATGAAATTTATTTTTTTACAACAAAAATTTGTCTGAAATGTTTTAAAAATCTTAATACAATATATATATATATATTTTCTGCTCTGTTTTTAAATGAATATATTTAAATCTATATTAGATGTTATTTGATGAATAGATACAATTCCATGCAAACTGTTGTCCTACCTGTATTACCTATATGATTTCACTTTTAAAAATAGTGAAATGTGAAATATAGCAATATTTTTTTTCTATTTTTATCACAAATATAGTGCTTAACACACAAGAAATGTTCTGCAAGCAAAGCATAAATTGGACTATCTGGATCGCTGAGGAATTCCAATTCCTTTCCCTTTTTCTTCAGATGATGGTTTAAGTTGGAAAAGTAAAAATAAAAACGCTGTTACATTGTTTAGGATGCTCAGCAGAGTAACAGCAGCTCAAATAATATTGTAAGGAATATTACATATAAGAATATATCTTATCAAAAACAACACACAGAAACTATATTTTTTTTCCACATGCTTTCTGAGATATTTCCATAGGGAAACATGAACCAACGGGAGATAAAGGTTGAAATATCGAGAAGTTTATGAAAGTGAAAAATGAAATTTGGCATCAAATTATATTAGGTTTTTCAGATATGTTTTCATTGGCCTTTTTTGCCATTTTTTTTTAGAAACTGATTAACTCCATTCCATCATTACACTGGTAAGTCTTTTTTTTTACCATGCCTAGCTAGCCAGTTTGAGACAGCAGGACATGTCTAGCCATTTTCAGATGATATAATTCATGATCTGCATACATTAGAATGACTTATGTTCCCACCATAACAGGGGATAAAGCCATAACATCCCATAGTGATAAGATTACATTGTTGGATGTGACTCGAATCACAATCATTAATTTGAGTGTATAAGATATTTTATCATGCTCAGCAGATGGAATTCTAAATCATTCTTTGATGTGTAGCACATTTATGTAAGGTTTGTCATTACATATTGTTCTCTATTATTCATTTTTTATGTAGTTTAGTTTTTTCTGTGGCCCTTATTCTTTTATGTATAAAATTAGTGTAACATGATATTTCTTTTTTTCCATCGATTTGTGTTTACTATATGTTCTATAACCTTATTTGTTCATTATTATTATTATTATTTTTATTTTTTTTTTTAAAGCGTCACTTGTAATAGTTCATAAAACTCAAGTTGGTGAACACTTATAGTTTTAAATTATTGGACCCATACGAAACTAGAGCAATATACAAAATGCAAAACTGGTGCCACTACAGTTTCTTTTTATTATTTGTTTATACAAAAATAAGCATGCATAACGTTATTATTATTATTTGTTTTATATAGCCCCATCAAATTCCGTAGATATTGACAGCTGTAACACAACAACCGCTTTCAATGGGAAACACTTAATTTTCAACTGAACTACTTCCCTATACACAGCAGTTCTGCGCATGTCTGCAGGAAAGCAGTCAATAAAAGAAAGAAGAAGTCCTTTCTAGGTTAAGGGTAATTTTGTTGGATAATGATATGGGATGTAGGTTGGATGGGCGAAGGCAAATTATATGGGTTTTGTGCAAAAGGGAAGATATTACTTAAAGGGAAGTCAAGGATAATAATACAGGAGGCAATAGCAGAGATTACACAGTGGGTGAATATACATGGGGAAAGTCTTTTCATGCTGGGTAGGTACAGCACAGAGGTTATAGGGAATAATTAGGATTATAACATGAGGATAAAAGCGTTATGATGGAGGCAAAATCCTTTGATGGAATGGAAAGAATTATAAGAGAAGGAATAACAGCTGTGAGGTCATGGTTGAAAGGTAAGCGAAGAGCTCCTAGTGATATAATTCCTTTGATTTGTGATTTATTGCAGGAATGTATGTGGGAGCCAAAATCATACATTTGGATATATATATCCATAATATGCAAGCACTCACTGGGCTTCAGTTAGATCAAGTAGTTTGTCCAAAAGAACATCATCAACGTTTTGGTCCGGATATCAGACCTTTATCAAAATCTTGATTTCTAGTTAAAGTTCCAATATCCAGACCGAAACGCTGGTGATATTCTGTTGAACTGAATGAACTAAATTCATGTGAATATGTGCTTATTATGGATCTTTGTTTATTGGTTACGCTGCACCCAGGTATTAATAAATAACGTACCTAATTAAAGACTGAGTGGATTGTGTATATATGTATATATTATATGTATATAATGTATTTCTCACTGTGTAATAAACATGCGTTTCACTATGCCATTAGAAGCAATGCGTGCTTTAGAGGACCAGTTGCCATTATCTTTAGTTATTACATTAAAATGTATGCCAATAATATTATATAATTATACTATACTATATATTATGGATTGTGATATCCAATAAATGTTTGGTGTTGATTTTAATACATGTATAACCCACCTTAACATACGCAGTATCCAGAGCATGTTTATAAACCAAAAATGTACTTAAAGTGAATCTCTACCTTTTTTATTACATTACTGCACTGCAGTTGTCAGGTCATTTCCACCAAACGATGTGTAATAAACAGACGTGCTGGCGTCATGCCGTTATGTGTTTGTTCTATATGGGAGTGTCGTTACTCACAAGTGTCCTTAAAGTGGGGAATGTCTGTAATGACTTAAATTATGATGGAACTATTTAAATGAATTTAATTATGATGGCATTATTTAAATGGATTTATTTTAGTTTGAGAGGATTTTAGGGGACAAATTACATTCCATTTATTTATATAGTGCCAGCAGATTCCATAGTGCTTTAGCGCTTTATCCGAATATGTAGGATACGTTTTCAATCACAAACAAAACACACACTGGTACAAAACGAGAAGACGGCCCTGCTCTCGCGGGCTTACAAATAACAGAGGCCTAAATCAGGGAACTTAAAATGGGGACGTTACTATTATTTGTTGATTTATATAGCGCCATCCTTTTCTGTAGCTCTTTACAATGGGAATTCTGGTCTCACTAGGTGATTACACCTAAGCGCTAGTATTTTTCGTTAGTTGCTACTGAACAGAAAAAAAGTTTATCCAAAACAGAAAAAAGTTTAGATACCAGGTAAAGTCTCACAGTATTACTTGGGGGCTTTGTTCTCTGCTTACTGTATTCTTCAACGCATACGCAAGTTCCAATTCTTAACTTGAGTTGCATCTGCCAAGCAATGATTTATGGTCTTTGTAGATGGACAGAAATTACTTTTTATTGCTAAGGTTGCTATGATCCTCAAGACAAATGGGTGCAACTGCTGAAAATCACCACAACTGTAAACATGTAAATAAAATATATATAAATAATATATATAGATCAACTGTCCAGAGCCACCGAAGTTGAAGAAAAGGAGGTTTTAATTAGAATCCGCAGCAACTGCCTCAAATCACATAGGGGAAGAAATGGTTAATATATATTAGGTAATATATATTAAGGTTAGAAATAATTGCACTCTAAGGCACCAGGTTTACACCTGGTAGCTAATAAACATTGAAATATCTATATTCCAACATGTTTGTCTCGTCTTTTTTTACATTCCTCAATCTTTATGTTAAACTGATTTCATAATATACATATTAGACTGTGATATATATATATATATATATATATAGACTAAAGACAATAAATCTAGTTATTTGCAAGTTCTTTGGCCTTTCTACCAAACTTGTAATCCTGTGGGTAGCAGTAACATACGGGTTTTCGGTTCTTTCTTGACACACTTGCCTTCATATTTTATAGTAGCTCTATTTTATTTTCTATACTAAAATTCCAACTGTATAAAGTAAGTGGAAAATTCAAAATGATGCATATATTATATGCGGAGTGAGGTGAGCTGAGTTCTGAGATAAAAAAAACATCTCTTCAAAACAGCAGAATTCTGATTTTCTCCATGAAACAGTATTATTTAAACGTGCATACCTACTCCAATGTAAAAGTCAAGGACATTAGCTTGGTTGTAAAATATTGCCTCCATAACTAAAAATATATATTTAGTAGGGAAGCAAAACAGATTCTTCAGATTGCTATTACTGGTTTAATCAGTGATCAGCTAATATTTACAGGACCATCTTCCAAAAAAAGCTATTTTGATTGGTAGTCTAGAATTCATCTGGAAACCTTAGAATTGTTTTTCACATGTATGTATGTTTTCTACCAGACCCAACAATAGCGGACATATTAATATGAAGCAACGTATATGATTAAGCATAATTTGACTTATGCTTTTTAAGTTTTAGTATTTCATCTGAAGGGCTAATCACTTTAAAAAAGCATTAAAATATAAAGATGTTTTTCATTTTCTATGGCAACACTCTATCATTTTACTTTTATGTCACATGATATGTTGCCGGCAGAAATTATGAATGTAACGGCAATGTAACGGGTAATGTGAACCAGTGGGTCTTAGTGGGACATCCCATCCTCATAGTGAAACTCGGCTACAAAATGGGTAGCCGCTCAGGTTCTCAGAGTAAAGATGCTCTACTGGGGAAAAAGGATCTCCCAAAGAACCGTACTACCAGTCAGGGTGAAAGAGAGGACTTTATTGGGGAATAACAGGAAACAGGTAAGCACTAACATAATTTCCACATAAGACAATGTCATGGCATTATGCAAACAACACTCAACAGCACCAGGCTAATCTCCTCACAAATTCAACAATAGCAAATACATAACAGAGGTGAGGAGACTAGTGACACTAGACGGTGAGTCTTTCTTAAAACACATAGAAATAAAAACAAGAGGGTACGTTTACAAAGTATTAGACTTGTGGATTCAGATTTGTACAAATTTCAATAAATTTGCATATTTTGGCAATTCATACGAACCCCCGAAAACGGGGAGGGACCCCTAACGAAACAAATGAAGCAAAAGAGCTCTGGATTTTCCTTTTACATTTTGTTGGTTCTTCCACTCCCTCATTCATGCCCTCTCACACTCTCATTTAAGTTCTCTCACACCAACTGCTTCCATGTCCCTGTCTCTGTGCCATGTAGGTCCGCTTCGGATCAGGCTTCTTCTCTCTTCTGTCTTCTTCCACTGTTCCAAAAAGTATTCGTTCTTTGTATGCTTCTCTGTGGACAACTTGACAGGGACATGACCTCCCGCTGCACTTCCGCAAAATGGCAGAGCTTATGGACACATCCTCCAATTGGGGGAAATGATCTGCCTAGACATTTTGCGCAAAGTGCAAAGGGAGGTTACTTTGGGCAAAATGGCAGAGCTTTCAGGATCACCATCTCCCCCAATCCTCCAAAGAGGTAAGAGGCTGCCCGAAAGCACCGTTTTGTGGAAGCTCACCGGAGGTCATGTCCCTGTTCCCTTGTCCATGAAGAAGCAGACAAAGAACAAAAACTGTTTAGAGCAGTGCAAGAAGACAAAAGAAAGAAGAACAAGAAGATGGAAAATAAGAAGCAGAGCTGTGTGACACAGAGACAGAGACACAGAAGCAGAGAAGGTAGACAGACATTCCAAGAATGCATAAAAGAGATTGAATGAGCGTTTAAGAGAGCATGAAAGAGCTTGAGAGAGTAAATGATGGTGAATGACAATGAATTTTGTTTTTACATGTAAACAGGCGCAGGACCAAAAACAAAACCAAAAATTTGTCTGAATTGTTTTCGGTCCTTTTGCACAAGTCTACATAATATTACAATGTAACCCCTGTACGTCAATTTAAAACTGCAGTCCCAATAATATTCATAAAATGGGGGTTCAGCACATTTAGTTAGAAATTCAGGTGGAACAGCACCTCAATAATGTTATGCAATAGAGCTTCTGTTGTTTAATTCCAAGGGGACTTTATAAATACCCTTAAGGGCCACAGCCAGCTTGGTGCCAATTGGTCAACATCACTTTAGATCCTAATTTTTCTCCTCAAACACACACATTAGTATCTCATTTATATTGGAAGCTTTCATTCAAAAGGCTTACTACTTCATCATTGCATTTTAGAAATTATATTTATATTAAGTCCTATGGTTACTATTCACCCGATTAGCACTATATGTCAATTTTATTTAATATACCATCTATTGTACAGAAATAAAGGTTGGAACTTCAGTATAAAGGAGGTTGGACTTCTCATGCCAGCAAAAGGTCTTTAAGGGGACACCTCGAGCAGCTGCTAGTGATATGGGGAGGAGGCAACCTAACAAGAAACTAACTATAGCATTTATCACAACGTTCACCATTTCTGGTAGAAATGTTTCCTTTGTACTTTGGAATTTTGCTTTGAGACTCTACTTGTAAATACCTACATGAAGTGCGATACTCCTTGCTGCTGTATTCTATTAGCAAAAGACCTGATCATTAAGTAGACATGTCTTGTACAGTAATGTGCTATATTTGTAAAATGCCACTGTTTGCTACCTGAATTGATGTGGTAGAAAGAGATCAGATTTCTCTGGTGGCTTTAAAACATGCACAATATTCCACCTGAGGGTAAAACAGCAAAATCACAGTTCCAAAACTGAAATATTTTATGGAAACTAAAGCATCATGGGTAAGAAGGAGAATTTACTGAAATCAAATGCTTAGCCTAGATTTTTATGTACATACAAAAAGAACAAGAAAAAAAACTTGTTTCTTAAAAAGAAACAAGTCTGCCCCCGGCCACACGTGATTATTTACCATTGTTAGTTTGAAATCTAGAACTGTTTCAAAAATCATTGTAGATTGATTTCTTACTTTTGGAATACATGCACGGCGAGATACCTGGATGGGAGGGTTTGTAACCTTTGTCCTGAAAGACAATTTAAAGTTAAAAAGGGGGCACGAAAAGGATATAGTCATAGTATAAATGCTGAAGTGCCCAGTGCATACGCAGGGAAAAAATAACCCTTAGAAAACAGCCCCTGGAAGATGATGAAACTTTCAAGTTATATGATAAACATTTCTCCCTGGTGAAATCACAAATGTTGTTTAAAAAAATGTTAAATCAGAATCCGTTTAATAATCTACAGATACATTCTTAGTTATTATGTGAAATATTGTTTCATTCAATTTTCCAATCCCTTAATGTATATGTTATATCTATACCTACCAAGCTCCTATTGTAAATGATAAATAATTTACCTTTATACAAAGATATACATACTGATTAGATCAGTCGAATTCACATGCCACTTTATTACTGTATTTGCTCTATTATAAGACGACCCCTCCCCCAAAATTGCAATATTAATTTAGGAAAAAAAGAAAAAGCCTGAATATAAGACTACCCTATAGGAATTTAGTTTTACTGGTAAATATTGATTCGCATGTAAACTATTTTTTCATATTGAGAAAATGTCTTTTTTTTTTCTTTTTATTTGCAAGGCTGCCCCCCCCCCATTTATGCCGATCTGAGCCCAGTTATGCACATCTGCCTCCAGGCTTGCCACTCTGCCCCCACATATGCCTTATACCCCCCAATATATGCCACTCTGCCCCCTGATATGCCACCAAGCCCCCCAGACTTGCCGCCCCCCATGCTCCAGGCTAATTATAAGAATATAAGACGATGGGTATTTTTCAAGGGATTTGCTCGGAAAAAACTTGTCTTATATTCGAGCAAATACGGTAATACAGCACCGACAAAATTCTTAGGAATTGAGGGTCATAAAGGCTGGCCCACTTAGATATAGGGTCTATAATGGAACCAGAAATAAAAACACATGTACTCCTTGCAAATTGCAGTGTTAATGAAAGCAACACTTCACGCTGCCAGACATTGTTTATATTATATCCACAACCCTATTATCAAATTCATTTTTCAGCAGTAGTGTATTCTAACTCACATGGGTCCAGAACATGATACATAAATGTATGGCTGAGGGCTATCAACAGATTTTGCTGGGACCCACAGCATTTTTTGTTACTTGTTTGCACACAAGTAAATCTACTTAATACAAATATTTAACCCTGTACATATTTCCTTGCCTATTTTTTTTAGCAAAGAGATGAGTACATTGTTGTACTCAGGGTGTATTTACCTTTGGGAGAACCCTAGGCCAGTCACCTCCACCTCTGTAGTTGGATATCTGAAACATTAAAAGACGCTGCATGCCATTAAGAAACAGAGCGCCTAGTGGCCCTAAGCTGGGATACGTCACTGGTTATACTGTTGATTTTTTTAAAGTATAGACGTTATGGACATGGATAAATGTGGAACATTTTACCTCTATTTTTGTCTTCCTACGACCTAAAACACTAAGTTACAAAAATACTGAATAACCATTTAGTAGATCTTTCTTATGGGTTGTCCTAGGCTCTGCTTGAAGCCTGAAAGACCCTGTTGTCTCCTGTTCTCCCCTTCTACTGTGTCTGGGAGACCCTATCACTCATGCTCCTAGCTTGGAAAAAGGAACGCAAAAAAACCCCAAAAACAATGTCAAATGTTCCACAATTTCTGTTTCCATAACAACTGTACTATAAACAAAAAAAGACATACAGTAAAAAGTTCCACATTTATCCATGTTCAAAACAAACTGTTATTTTTTCGCATTTGGATTGTTTTATTCATTTCTTTTAGCTCCACAATGAGCCAATACTGTACTGCATCTAAAAGTATGCGAAAATGTGTTTTTGGCTACTTTTCACCATTGTATCCCTGGAAAAAAAAAAAAAAAAAGAAGCTGTTACAACGATAGCTGTATGTCATTGTACAAACAGCAAATCCCATAGCTGGGAAAGTTGGCTAAGAGCGACTGCCAAACTTTCAGGCAGTGGAATCTATTTAAATAAATTTACATCGCATTTGCCACGTCCCCTCGTATGGGAATCACAGTCTAGAACCAAACAATGTGTGTGTTCATGGGGCTTAGTCTTTTATTCTACAAATGCAAAGCCCACTCACCGGGTCAGCCTATGCCAGAGCTGACAGCACACTTTTCTCATAGCCTCACCCTCTCATAGCCTTTAGTCGCTTTCAAGTTCAATTTAGTACAATAAAGTTGTTATTCATGACAGTTTGGAGATCAGAATAGGTGGTGTCTGAGCCTGCTGTGTAGCTACAAAGTGGGTTCATTCTCTACAGGCCAGCTCAGTTACTGAAGCCTTGCTGGTGGGACACTGCAGTGGGCTTCTAGACATTCCCATCCTGACGAAAACAATTAGCTTCAAACTGGAAGGAGCCACGGGGTCACTCCTTCTTTCAATGAGACTTTGCTGTTTATTATGCAGCCGTGGATTTCCAACGTATCCGTTGTTCCTCATCTTTTTATGTCCTTTATTTACAAATGTTTAAAAAGAAAGAAGGGGGGGGGGTTAGCTCATATGGTTTGCAAGTTTTATTAGAAACCCAAACGACTGTTTTATATTTGTTCTCTAAAAGGATGTAATTGAAACATGCCAAGCTTAATTGTATTAAACCCAACTTTCCATTAATCTGGCCCTGGTAACTAAATCTTATAATTTTTGTCAGGGCTACAAACAAGCACAAATAATCAACTATTTTGTACACAATATATCAAATAAAAATAAATACGGAACATCTATATATAACGTATTACATGCATTTTTTTAACTATTTCTTTAGATTCCTATATTTTTTTAATTAAATGCATTTTGTAGGCTTTTTTTAATAATGAAATATAAACATATTTGTTTTTACATGACATAAAAGCTTAACCCACCTGTTAACGATTACTTCTGTGAGGCATATGCATTCATAGAAACTGATCACAAAGAAATGTCTATTATGCACTCAGGCAATTTAGGGTATTATTCTCAATACAGGGTTACTCTCATCTACCCCCTGTTAAAATAAACTTGAATTATATAAAATTAAGTACATAGGAAAATGAATACATATAAAAATAAAAACTATCATAAAAAATGTTAAGAAGTTTAAAGGGGATGTTCATGGAAAGATATTTGCAGCACAGTGTGTTGTGACTTACACAACAGTTTTTCAAAAAATGCCATTTGGCTAAAAACCTATAGGTTGCCATTATAGTTATTTGGTTAATATTTTGGTGATATTCCCTACTCAAGTACAACACGGTTCTTAAGAAGTTGGTTAGCTTATACACTTTAAGTCTGAGGTTCGGTTTGTGTTGTTTACCTCATGGCATTAAGTGTACTGAGTGTGCTTGGCTTTCAAAGACCATGGTTTAGAGCATACAAGTGTCCCCTCCATGGGGTCCATACATGGAGTTAAATCAGGTTAATGGCAAATCGTTTTGCAGAGGCCAGCTCAGTTCATTTGCCTAAAGGATGCAGCTTGACTAAAATCCCAACTTGTGCAGATTTGCAATAAAAAGCATAGCAATGTGTCTAAGTAAGTTGAGTCAACTTGGCACTAGAGCTTAAGTTGAGGCTATATAGAGCAGTTTTTCCTTCATCCTTCATGCAATATGTGCATCTGAAGTGTACATTCAAAAGTAACCAAGGATAAGTACCAATGACCAATAATTAACATCATGTATTGTGTGATATGAGCTTTTAATCAGCTTTAACCAAAAAAAAATTAATCAAGACCATTTATTTATTGAAAAAACATTGTAGTGCATATGGAGTATCTACTAGCCCTCTGTCCCCCATCAAAGACTTTTAAATCCCACAGTAAATGTTTTTTTAAAAAAAGAATTGGGGCTACATTAAGGTACCCCATATCTCTCCAGCCCTGTGTGTTTTTAGTTGCCACATCAACGTCACTCTCACTCAATCTCTCACGCTCTCTCTGTTTCCCTACATTCTCTGCTGACCACTTCCGCATCTTCTTCTTCTTTTTCTATCTTCTTTTATCTTCTCTGTTCTATTTTCAACCTGTTATCGTCAACCTTCGTCCGCACCTCCGCGGACATAAACCTGTTGGAAACTTCCTTCAAAATGGTGGATCCTCCAAATGGATCCCAACTCTCGCTGTCACCGAGAGTGAGCCTGTGAGTGAATGGGTCCCCATATATTTCGGATGAAAATTCAGAGTTTTTTGTTTAGTTTTCGTCTGATTCCTGAGGGGTTTGGCCTCGTTTTTTGGCTTACTTGGTAAATTTGAAATTGGTACAAATCCAAATACACGAGTGTACAGATATACATGCGGGCACACTCTGACAAATAAAATACATTGGTCTTGTTGTAGATAACGCTATTCTAGAAGAACTACCAATAGGTCATGAACATCTTACAAATTATACCAACTAAAAAAATACCATAGGGTTTATTGAAGAAGGCATTTGAGATGTGCAATTTCAACTCATCACTGGCCCTTCACAGTGTATAGTTCAATTAATGAGGTGACATTAATATATTTATTTTACTAATCAGTATAGGTGGAAGGGTATTTTTAGAGATTTTTCCCTTGACAATACTTAACTATTTGAGTGTTCTGATAAACTGATTTATTGATTAACAAGCACTATTGGCTTTATGATGATGATCATTTACTTTTTCTTTGTTACATAGTTTTCTACTTGTTAATTTTTTCACCATGTACAACCCCTTTTTTTTAGCCTATCTTGTGTTATGATTGTAAATGCCTTCTGTTTTCTTATGATTTACATTTCACAGTTATTTTACACATACAGTACATACAAATAACAATGCATAATTAATCCTCAAGGGCTGATTTTAAAGTATTAAATGAAGCACCAAGAATGTAGCTTGTATATTACAATTACAGTAAATAATGAAATGCAACATGAGTTATGTTGAGACAGGGACATTGTGTTCTCTATATTGAATTATTTTATGCACATCATTTTGAATAAAGTCCCGTATTCTCTGTTTGTTAATGCAGAACAATTGTGAACCTGAATATCAGTCTGAAAGGAGGGATTCTGTGTTGTCTCGTACCTGTGTTTTGTATACTGTACCAGCAGCCGATAAGTCGCAGGTATGCTACATTATAGAATACATGCTATAAAGTTAAAGTGGGAGGCATTGTCAGACACTGGCCCACTAGGCATTTGCCAGTTCAAATGCCAATGTAACATTTACATGCAATTCCAAATGTGTTATTTGGAAAAAAATATGGATCGGATCATTCTTTACCCATATTCAATCGGCCGGTGTTGTCCTAGTTTCTAAGTAGTATGTAGATTGATATCACCATACCAGTGAAAACATTGATTGATGTGGGCTGGATCCTCATAAAGGGGAACTATGCATGCTAACTCCTTTCCTTCAACTGCAAGTTTCATGTGTCCAGAAGCTGAGCCCATGGATACTCTCTGCCCCCAAGACTTTGAATATAAAGGGAAAACAAACTTTTCACTATGACAACCCTTTTTTCCCCAAAAGGTGAATCTCTGGTATTAAACATCCATCTGTACTTGAAGGCTAAGGTAGGGCACAGGAGCAGAATACAACTCAGAATCAAATTAACTAGCCAGCAGGTCAGAGGAGGCTGAGTTCACTCATGAGTCAGACAAAGCCAGAGACTGGTACACAGACAAGAGACTCAAAGAAGCATACTTTAAGCTCAGTGAACTGGCTCATTGAACGGGCAGGGTGACAGTGACTGTTCAGACCTATTTTCGTGACAGGCTGCGTCTCAAGGGCTGCCTCTATCCTCTGGAATGCTCTTCGCCGGCCTATCTGTTTTCACCCTGCCTTCGGTCCATCAAAAAATCTCTCAAGACCCACTTCTTTAAGGACGCTTACAACATAGCACACTAACACCCTCCATATTCCTTTAGCTCACCTTTCCTAGTCCCTCTACTGCAATACTTTTACTGGCTTGGCTGGTCCATCCCTAACATTGGCACTTTTACCTTTTACATATTGTGTAATATACCCTAAATCCCTCTAGATTGTAAGCTCGTTTGAGCAGGGCCCTCATCACCTGTTGTTTCTGTAAGTCATTTGTTATGTTACAAATTACTTGTTATTTCCTGTCTACCCATTGTACAGCGCTACGGAATTTGATGGCGCTATATAAACAATAAATAATAACAACAACAAACCGCTTTGATGTAAAAAGTGTACTGACATAGGATGGTGTTTATGCCCAAGAAATGCGTAAGCAATGTGACTATGAAAGATTGCAGTGTCACTAAGATGTTTGGTTAGATGTACCATACAGGCCTCCATAGTCTTATTCACTGTTCTCTTAGATTTTGAACAGTATTACATTTAAATTGAGCCTCACAGGTCCAGTGATTGTTGACATCCTTTGCCTATGTAGGCCAAGTTGTTGCTCAGAGGACCCATGCACGCCCTAAAGGGTGCAGCAATCTAGATGTTTGCAATGTTTTTCTTGAATTTTTATTCCTCGTTGTCTGGATCAGCTTTAGTCTGTGGCCTCTTATGTACATTCCACTGTACATGCTCAGTCAAGAGGAAGTGAATACACAAAGGGTTACCTGTCTGTGACATGCATTGTGGATGTGCTTTGTGGCACTCTGCATCTTGTTGCTTAGCAACCTCCACATCTCTGGTGCGTTTTTATTTTAAGCCACAGAGGCTTAACTTAAACATCCAGAGCCACCAGTCACACATACAAGATTGGCCATAAAGCTGGGTTTAGTCCTTTCTTGGCCAGGCAAAGTGCAAGCATGAATACTTACCGTTGGCAATATGCAGAACCCTGTTATGACTTAGTTAAAATAAATACAAACTCATATGAAAGCCGGAGATGTTTCCTTTTTAAAGGCAAAAGAGAGCTAAAATATAAGATGTGCAGGGACACGTTGTAGGACATGCTATGAAGTAGCTGTCCATTTTTGGTGAGCATTTCAAATTTGCTTTGTATGGCATAAAAAAAAAATGTTCAAGTAATTTGATATACTCATAGGTCTCCATTTGGGTATCTACTAAAATGGAATTGGTAGTTGCCATATTGCTCTTGGGTTCAATTAGGCAAGGAAATATCACTGGATGTGAGAGATTTACTTGCAGAATGTGTGAAACATCAGAACAAATGCTTGTCCACTCATGTATAATCCATTACATTGCAATGACCTTTTTTTACATCCATGAAAACTGTAGACTTCCCTTTAACCTAGAAATGATTGATTGTCATCACCTAAATGAGGGCTAGCTAAGGCCTATATTTACTTCCTGGCATTGATCTTGCATGGTTTAAATTTGGTTGCTGATTCTTGGCTACTGATGTTTGCCAACCTGTTCTTTTTTTAGGGTTTGATATTCAGTTGTACTGGGGTACCTTAGCATTTTGACCCTTACCCAACAGTGTTTTCTGGCCTAGCAGGTTGAGGGGGTGGCAGTCCCTATGCCTCATTAAAGAAGGCCGATCTACTGAATAGTTGGCACTTACAGTGATACTGATCTAGGCGTTGATTTGGGGAGATAAGATATCACCACAATAACTGGCCAATTTACACTACAGGTACAGTACCGAGCTGGCACTATATCCATAGTACTACTTCAATATTTTCCTTCAATATGTTCCAATAATAGATTTTTTTAAATCATATAGCATTTTACAGTTTGCTGATGCTACCTACCTATGCATTTTGTGGATGCATGTAGCCAATTCCGCTAGCATGTTATAATGGTTGTGGATTCAGAAAACGTGAACATCTGCTGACTGAGCCTGTTGATAACAATGTTTTTTGTTTGTAGCTAAATGCTTCTCCTCCAGGCACACCAGAAATATGAAATGAAAAGTATTTCATTAAACATGACATATTTTTGTCTTTTGGAACATCTGCATTTCCCAGATACTTTCGAATGTAGATTCGGAGCTCTGGTCTAGCCAAAGGAGATGTGGACCTGTGATATCACAGGGTATGAGAAGTGTTGCTTAATTTATTAATTTTCATTAATGGATTAAATAAAACTTACAATTGCTTAAAAGAGATTCGTTATGTTATTGATTCCTATTGGTATATACTTAATAAACCTTTGAAACTGTGTTTGTAGATTAACCTAAGCAACACATGTATTAGGGAACTGTATTAAAAATGTGAGTAGCAATCTTAACTTAACCTTCTCTATTCTGTAATGAATTCCTCCTTTTTTGTTAAATCATTAATTTGATTCTGAAGGCCTTTCTAGGAGGCGGAAAAAGAAGTGAACGGGAAACAGAAGAGGAAATGAAATAGACAGGTTTTGCCCCAATTGGCCACCAAACACAGCATCAATGAGGTGAAATGGTCCCTTAACAATTAAACAACTAGATCCATATCAATTACACTAGCTGAGAAACAAAAAGTACAAACTTCAGGCACCTTTAGTAAATTAATTTTAATGATGTTAACGGGTATGCGTGCGACACTGCAACTGCAATTTCATCAACAACTTTGTTATTTATCAGGATCATCAGTTAAGTCTACTAAAAATATCTACTCATTATGCAGAACATACCAAGATATATTAGTGATATATATATATATATTACTCAGATATATATATCGCTATTGATCGATATAAACGACCCCTGATTATAAGACCACCCCCCAAAAATCAAATTTTAAATTTTAGGAAAAAAAACAAAAAGCCTGCAATATAAACGACCCTGATAGGAAAAAAAAAGTTTTATCAGTAATATTAAATTCATGTAAAACTATTCTTTTTCCATATTTAATTAAAAAGCTATGCTGAGAAAATTATTTTTAATTCCTTTTTTATTTGCAACCTGCCCCCCCAGGTTTGCACATCTGCCCCAGCAAATGCTCCTCCTTTACCCCCTATTTGCCACTCTCCGCCCCATGATGTGCCTTTTAAACCACCCTATGATGCCCTCTTTCCCCCGATGGATTATGCCTTCATTACCCCTATATTGCCACATCTAGACTATAGGGATTAAACGGCATATCATGGTGAGTAGCAATATAAGGAGTTAAATGTGAATTTCTGGGAGGTATACTTTATACTATTATTATATATATCACTCCAGAAAATGCATTTTAAAACCCCCTATATGCCACTCAAGCCCGCATGAGACTCGACACTCCATGCACCCCAGGTTCCAGCATGTAGGCGCTTGCCTTCGCTTGATTAGAGTGTGATTGCTGTTCAGCGCTCTTTTATACTTCTAATATTATTATTAATGTCTATAATTTTTCTATACACTAATCTGTCATGTATAAACCTCAATATGTTTTATTAAATTTTAAACATCGCGTAATTGAACAACTGCGCAGTCTATTAACATTGCATTTATCTTTAACTCCCTTGATATATTGTGAACTTTTAAAAGCAGGACCAATTCCTTCTCCTTCTAAACCAGTATCCCATATGTGTGAACGCATTATTGTCAATATGGTATATTGTAAATTTTAATGGTAATATTGTTTTCCCATTGCTGTAATAGCACTACTGAATCTGGTAACACTAAATAACAATAATAACAATAATTATGCATGTAAAGTCATGGAGTGACAAGCTAATAATGTATGAACACAATATTGTTAATGTATAGTGCTGATAAGAAGATACATAATTAAGAGCATTAAAATGAGTCTTAAACCAGAATATAAGGATCCTGCATGTTCCTTGGAGTTGTCTACAGTTAAAGCTGACCCCTTGTAAAGCTGTTGTCCTAGTTGTAGTAGAAAAGGAACACAATGAGCCTTATGTGTAACTTATTTAAATCTTGAGATGTTATGTTCCATTGATTAGTTAAATAAGCTTGATATAAACTAACCATTTATTATTTTTAGAACAATACGATAATAAAGTTCCATTGTTGTACTTTTATGTTCCAGACACTTTTCTGTAGGTTATGTAGGCAACCCTCATCAATAGTTTTGTTCCGTTTGACCAATCAAGCACATTTTTTATTTTAATAACCATAACCATAAGCATTTTATTAAGTTCTTGCATATATTTGTTAAAAAATAAGTGTCAAAAAGGATGAGAGACTTAGCATTACTGTATTTTATTGGGGGTAGATTTGTTAGTTAAAGGTAACTCACTCAACTTATAGCAAAGGGATGAATAACAGTAATGTCATATTGGCTTCTGGCTTACCAGGGACAGCCCAAAAAATTGTCATATCAAATGTCAACAAAGTTACTTCCACTTGAACATATTTTGTAGCAATTTTGAAAGCCATAATCTATGGAAAATTTTACAACTTAAATATTGAAGACTTGCAGCCCTAATTGAGCTTCATAAATTAGCCCTGCTTTTTTTAAATCTTGTGTTCTTGATGCAAAAATCACACACTCGAAAGTCTCTCTTTTGAGCTGTTTCTTTTTTTCTTGTCTTTACCCACCTGCCGCCTCAGTAGAGGCTGAGATTTTCCGGAAATTATCCCCCATTTCCCACAAATGATTAGTGGTTAGAATGCAGGTGCTGTTATCTCAATTAAAGCATTCTGCGGAAATCTATTAAAGTGCATAGCTAAATGTTTGGACTAAGTAAGTTAGTCCATGTTATTTAAAGACGAGTTGGGTGTCTGGCATTTTCAATAGACCTTTCAATGAATAACGTTAGAATGTTTCAACAGTTGTGAACAAGATTGTGGTTACTGTGTTCATGAAGTGTAATGGTATCAATTGACTATTTCTTTGTACTTACCATAAAGTACCCTTGAATGTTTCAGTGGAATGAAGTTCTATAGACAAAGAACCCATGACAGCTGAATGTCAGTTGTAGCCATGAACCTCAACCTATTTCACATTTCCCATGATTGGGTGAATAGTGGAAATATCCACTGAATTCAGACCTTTCCATTAGTGTATGTATTTTAAAAAGAAGGTTATGGCTGTGCAAAGTATGGCGTATTCCTTTCTTTATGTTTGCTTTTATGGTATAGATTTTAAAAAGTTCAATTGAAATGTTATAAAAAACATGGTTTTACTTTTTACTGTCCTTCAACGTTTATATACATAGTATGTGTGAGTATATATAAAATCACTTTTTTATCTGAAAAAGTCCAAAATAACAGATATACTCAACATAGAGGGCATGAAATCAACA
>VKOC01000001.1:52442782-52531237 GCA_009364415.1 Spea multiplicata | reverse complement strand
GCCAATGCGTCGCCCCCTTTTACCCCCTTCCCAAATAAATACACAAACAGAAAGTAAACAATATAATGCTTTATTATAGTCAACTGATGGAAAAATAAGGCCACGGTGCAGTCCGCTTTACGCCTTCCACACCGTCACACAGATATAAATAACTTTATTAATAAAAATAAACTTTATTATGTAAACACCATATAATAATATAGCGATGCACGTGACGCACCACCCGACTTACTTATGACATGTGCAAGCCTTAAAACTAACAATTGTAAACCAATTGTACAGGTTACACATCGTAACCCTAAATCGTAAACAACGACTGTAAACTACCGACCCGGCTGGCACAGGCGTAAAACCGTAAAACCGTAGAGACCACCAGCGTCCCCTGCACGGCAGCCATTGTCACGGCTAGGATTCACCAAGGCACAAGCCCAGGGAGTGTCCTGCACTTAGGCCGAGGGCCTGTGCACCACGGGTAAAACCACACCTAAGGTGGTTAACCCTTGCTCTATGCCAGCTTGATAACCAACCGCCACGGAACAGAAAGGAAATAAAAAGAGAGAGGGGTGGGAGGGAAAGCTTTTCAGGTCAATTGAAAAAGTGACCTAAATGGGGTGGGCTCCCATATATATAGTGACCCCCACCCCTAGGCACAGTAGGATGATGCAAACCTATCATTGTCAGCCGAGGGCCGTCAATCAACATAGACTGACAGCCCCCTGAGCTGACTCAGCAAAATTACTGATAAACAGGAAAACGGGAGGGGGGAGAGGGCTGCCTGACGACCCCACAGTCATGCGCCCTTGTTGCTCCATGCTCTCGCCTGGGGCTTTCTTGTCTGTTGAATGAATAAGAGAGTGGCCACAAGTTCTGTTGTATGTATCAGACAGGGAAAGCTACACTTGATAATAATTTGCTCACTAAAACTAGTATATGTGAGGGAAAGGTTGATTACCATGTGATTTACCGCAAGTGACAGACCAAATATCAGACCCCTCATTTGGTATTTCCTGCTGTAGTCTAAATTACCATAATGAAAGCTGCCAGAAGCCCAGTCAGAATTTGTTTTACATGACATTAATGTTGTATTCAATTCGTCCTATCATGTAGACCATAAAAAGATTATTTTTAGGAAATTAATACATTTTTAATTGTAATTTCATTTGAATGTCTTCCAAAAGAAATTACCGAGAACTGTTCCTTTCATACTTAATTACCTGCCTTTAACACAGAGGTTAAAAAAGAAGCTGAGATACCATTTTTTTCTTAGCAGAGATACATGTGTGGAAGTGAATACATTATAAAGCTATCAAAGTTAATTTCTTTTAATGTGCATTATCTTTTCAGCGTGATGACAGAACTATATTTAAAACATTCATATTTAAAACTGTAAAATATGTTTGCTTTCATATTTATTAAGATATTTGCAAACTTATTACACTACTACACTACTGTTCAAAAGTTTGGTGTCTCTTGTCAGCTGTTTTAAAGGGAAGCAAAAACATTTCTAACTCATTTTTCATTAACATAGGATTTGATGACCAGCCCTTTAAACTTAAATTTGGATTAGCTAACACAATGTGTTATTGATTAAGGGCCTCTGTACACCGATCAAAATATTCCATTAAAAAAACATTAAAATTATCTACGCTGTATTTCTGATTTATTCAATGTTATTTTAATGGACAAATTTTGCTCTTCTACAAAAAAATGAGGACATTTGTAAGTGACCATAAACTTTTGAAAAATAGTGTACATAGAGAACATATAAAAACCATCCTAAAAATAAAAGAATATTGTTTTAAAAAATAAATAATAACTTTTCAGTTAGTAATTGTATTTTTTATAATATATATATATATATATAATATATATATATATATATACACTCTAACATAATATATACATGCTAATGAAGATGATATTTAGAGATTCACCAATGTAACAACATATTCATTGTTGGACTATATCTATACACCTACACAAAACATAGTATTTGTGTAGTTGTAATTTTACTTTTTCACTTTAAAGAAAGTGCAATAATTAAGCAATTGACATTCTTGAAGAAATGCAATGTACAAGCAATTTAGATATTGATAAATAGCTTCTGTCTCATCCCTGGGCAGTCTGGGACACTTACCAAGTAAGGAACTAATGTAAATCAATGATGAGTTCTAAAGTAAACAATTAGTATACATTAATCAACCCTCTCAATGACATTGGAACTGACCTGTTTGGCATCTTAAAGATACTTATAAAGGTAGTTAAACACATTAATTGAATTAAGCCAATAAATGTTGTCTGACTAGTTTTTGGATGAAAACTGGGAACCTATGGTTTTGCAGCTGACTTATTTTTGTTCTAGGTGCAAAAACTACTAAATACAGCATTTGTACTGAAATCTGGACAATCTATTATCTATGTTCACTGATAAATTTTAATGCCGTTGCTTTGTATTTTCAATGCCGTGGCGAAGTCTGCGGTCTGGCAACAGATGGAGGGGCTATCCTGGACCTCCTCATCAACAGAACCGGAGCTCCTAGACAGCAGCAGCCACTCCTCGAGGACTTCTGACTGCCTTGGCCTCGAAGACAGTCTGGAACTCCCAGACCTCAGATTCCTACTATTCGTAGGCCCGCTGGAAGGCCTACCCCAGTATTGTCGACTTCTACTACCACTAGCCACCTTCAAACAAAATTGCTCTGGAGGTTCTTTCACTTTACCTGACATCCTGTCTGAACACTCAACATGTGGCCTCCTTTTCCATTCCTCAAAGAATGTGCAATATCCCCTATGAACTTGCACTACTTTCTACTCTACATAAACTGGATATTAAAATAATAATTTGATACCATATTTCAATATTTCTATGTGTATGTGTATATAGTTTGTAATCTAATACTGTGATACAGTGAGCCTACAACTATACAGTGTGTGTATATATACATATATATATAGTAAATGGGTGAAGCCATATTAGTCCAGTAGACACAATGTCAAAAAACAGAGTATTCCACAGGTCCACAGTGTTGCGCTTCACAGTGTAAATAAGCAAAACAAAACAACAATTCCTATTCCATCTTGGAAACTACCTATATAAAATTATTCTCTCACTAACCTACTGGCCAGCTAATCCAGTCCCAGTCATAAAGTAGTTACAGCACAACACTAGTTTGTTTGGACCATACCTTTTCCATAAAGTCTTAGGACCTCGGGCTCGACTGCCTCTCTCCCTGGTTTCAGACAACAAATGCCTCTAACGTCTGCCCTTTAAACATCTCAGTGCGGGTAAATTGGATGTGTTTTTATCCTATTAACCAAATGTATAAAGAAATGTACATTATTTTGTATTAGCTTTGCATTGATGGCATGGTTTTTAAAAAAATATATTAAATTCCATAGCCTGTAGAAAAGAATATAAAAGGGTAAAAAGCAGCAATATTTTGTGTTTTTTTAATAAAAAATGGTTTGATTTTTTTTACAAATATGATTTTTATTAAAAGTATGTTTAGTGTTGGGGTACAGGATCAAAAAAGAAGAAAGAGGAAAAAAATATAAACATACCAGGATGAGCAAAAGTAACAAATACATACGCATCGCATGTTATATACAGATAAGTTGTTTGTAGGGATATAAAATCACAAAAACCATATACACATTGTGACATTCATGTAGGATTGGTGGTGGAAGGGAGGTATATTTCTCCTAGATTCCTTTCCTACGTAAAGTAACACCTGAGTCTTCCACCTGCTAGGTGATTAATTTAGGTGAATGAGAGGGTGGATATAAAAGGGAAGCCAGGGGGGCAGGCAGCTCTCTGGCTGAGGACACAGAAAGCCTGACTGTGGGAGAGACGTGTGAGTAAAGGTTGCTAGACATATTATGTCAAGTTGGCAGAGAGAAGTTCTCCAGCTGGTTGTGAGGGACATCCTTTGTATAGTAAGTGCCGGACAGGCAAGGTATTTCTTTTGTTGCTGTGTTATATTTATTTTGTCTTTGCAACCTTTCTAATAAACCTGAACCTGTGTCAGATTTCACGGAGTTACTGCTGTTTGCCTGGTTTGAATGAAGACGGGTATTACAGGGTCACCGTACCCAAGGCTGGGTAGCCCTGTTTGAGGGCTGAGGAATCGCCAGTCAGTCCCTCATACGGATAGCACTCAGCTATCCACGGATCAGCCAGACCACCAGTCACAGGAAACCAAGAATCCACATCCCATCACAACTCCCATATCGGTATACAGGGGATGTATCAGGTGAGGGGATTACGGGATACAATGGGTTCCCCCACCTGTGTTATCCCCCCTGTAGTGCGGGGGCCGTCTGGGCAGACAGGGCTGTGTTGCTGATTAAGAGCCCCAGCCAGATTATACAACATAAAATATTACCGGGTCACGGGATACGGAACCGGACACAAAAGAGCTCCATGACCCGGCTAAACTTCATAGGACACATGAGCCAGCTAGCCTGGCCCTGTCACAACGGGCGCTTGTCCCTTGACCTCAGCGAGGGGCGATCCCAGACCTATCTCACAACATGTAAACTGACAAAAGTATTGGGACATCTGACCATTACACTAATAGGGAATTTTATGACATCACATTCTAAATACACAGACAATACCACTTCTACTCCTATGGGAACACTTTCCACAAGAGCTTGGATTGTTTCTGTGGGAATTTCTGCCCATTCATCAATGAGAGCATTTGTGAGGTCAGGCACTGATGGTGGACAAGGCGTTCGATGGGGTTGAGGTCAGAGCTCTGTGCAGGCCAGTCAAGTCCTTCTACACCAAACTCATCCAACCACGTCTTTATGGATCATGCTTTGTACACAGGGGCACAGTCATGACAGAATGGAAAAGGGCCTTCCTCAAACTGTTCCTACAAAGTTGGAAGCAGACAATTGTCTTAAATATCTTTGTATGCTGTAGCATTTACAGTACACTTTAGTGGAACTAAGGGGCCCAGCCCAAACCCCTGAAGAACAGCCAGTACCCTTTATCCTTCCTCCATTTTGCATTAGGCACTATGCATTACATTATGTAGAGTTGTCCTGGCATCTGCCAAACTTAGCTTTGTCCATCAGACCTCCAGATAGTGAAGCTTGATTGGTCACTCCAGAATCCAGTGGAAGTGTGTTTTACATTACTCCAGACAACACTTACTATTATGCATGGTGACCTTCTGCTGCTCAGCCATGGAAATCTATTTCATGAGGCTCCTGACACAAGTGCTAGTGCTGATGGTGCTTCCAGAGGCAGTTTGGAACACTGCAGTGAGTCATGCTACAGTGAACAGATCATTTTCATACACTACGCTCTTCAACACTCGGCAGCCCTGGTCTGTGAGTGTGCGTAGTCTACCACTTTATGCCTGACGAAACAGCAAATTGGTCATGAAAACGCATTTGTACGAAAACGAATGCACAAGTCATATATATAAATAAATATATATATATATATAATCCTTTAGATTAGAAGAGGGCCCTTCTCACCTGTTGCTTCTGTAATTTAAATTGTTATGTTATATACTACTTGTTATGTCCTGGCTACCCATTGTACAGTGCTACGGAATATCATGGAGCTATATAAAACTCACACATTTCTCACAGTTTCTAACACTCTCTAAAGCTCTTAAGATCATTAATTTAATTAAGATAATTTAACCAGCCACCACTATCAACCTTAGAACTCCACGCAAATTTTCATCCTTTCTTCCATCCATTTGTCTTAAATTCCCTATTCAACTCCTTCTACACATTTATTTCTTGTTTCCATGGCAACTAGACGAATTAATAGGATTTCCGAAAAATTTCCAAAATGTTGGATGAATTTTGTTCAATACGAATACAGAGATGGACGAATTTCTTGAATGAAAAGAAAAATGTTCGCCTGAAAACGAACACAAATGGCACCAAGGTAGAAGATTACTGTGGCATCCTCTATAACTTGTATACACACGCACTCACACTTACTTACCTTGTGGAGAGCTTAGGTCAAATCTTGTGTAAAATATAACTTTAGTAATTCTATGGAAGAATATTTGCTCCTAGGTATCTTCCCTGTGTTTTTTGTTCATTTCTGTCTAGCATTTAAAGTCCTAGGGAAAAAGGTAACTAAGTATTCTAATGAGAACAATTACTTTTGTTAAATGAAGCTCTCCGGGAGTGATCTTGAAATACTTGGCATTGTAAGGTTGAATGAGACTCATGAGCAGGGGCATTACAATCATGGTCACAGAGGTCACAACAGCAACTAGGCCTGCCACTGTAGAAGCACTCAGGCAGCCACTTGTCCTTTAAAGATGACACAGACAAGCTGTTTGGGGGCACTGACAAGCTGTTTCAGGACAAATATGGTACATGCGGGGCACTAACAAGCTTGCTTGGGGAAAAGGTGGCAAAGACAAGCTGTTTGGGGGTTAAGAGGGCACTTATAAGTTATTTGGGGCAAAGGTGGCACTCACACACTGTTTGAGGGCAAAGCTGGAACTGTGGGGCATGTTACTTGGTGAAGCTCAGGCCACCGAGCAATTTTCTTACTGGACCCCTGTGGTTTCAATTTACGCCACTGCTCCTGAGTGATATAAACAGACACCTTGAAATCTACCTTTTATCCAATCCAGCCTTCTGTTCCCCAGATTATTTACAAATCCATCACATTTAAAGACAATTGAAATCATTTTCATAAGCATGCATTCTTACCATATTTTATATAAACATTTTAGAACTAAGAACTAATGTTGATGTAATCATTAACAGTAAACAATATGATTCTCATAATCACAAATATATTAAAGTAAAGCTTTAGTTATCATACACATATTAAAAGATTAATATTAATTTGGTTTTATTAATTGAAATGTCAAGTTAGTTTTTTCTACAATGTGAGAAGTATCATGGAAATAATACATATTTTACTTTACAAAACAGTACGTCTTATATAGTAATAGAAACTATTAAAGTAAAGGTATTGTCATTTTATAACAAGTAGAATATACAGGTGTATGAGGTCATGAATGCAGCTTAAATGGCATTTTATCACAGTGTGATAAAATTCATTTTTCATAGTAATCTCGTCTGCAGCCATGACAGAGCCAAAAACCATGGTCCAACCACCACAAACATAGCTGGGTGCTATGCTGATAACTTTTGTACCAGGATCACATTTAATAAATAAACCAAAACATCATATATTTCCCCTGCCTGGTTAAGTTTAAGCAGAGAACACTATATTGAAGAGAACAGTATATCTTACACCCAAAACCCACGATATTTAAAAAATGATTTATAAAGATTAAATATTATTTGTTAATAGATTGTCCACAAACATTAGTTGTAGATAATTTATATACCAACATAATTAGACCTAACCTACTACAAACACATTGCAGGTAACATCAATATATGTATTTTGCTTTCTTTCTTAAGAACCCGTTAATATACGTTTTATTTAAAAAATAATCTGTCTAAATTGATTCTGATTCCATCTTGTTATAAAGATATAATTAGTGTCCTTAGCCAGTAATCTCTCTTCACACTTAATACCACATTTTAATGTGAAATCAGTTCTCAGCACATCTGCTAACAGTTATTAATATCAAGAGGCAATCTGTCACATATCTATCAATCCCCTGTATTCCATTAAACCTGAGCAAATAGTTTGCAAAAGACATTTAAGAGACAAAGAGGTACCAGCTAATCAAATACATAAATGTTCAGACTTAACTGATGTATTAGCTAATTTAAATAAATTTACATTTGTTAATTGGCAATAAAAACCCAGATAAAAGCAGGAAAATAATTTCCAATGTTTTAATTTAAAAAAAAAATGATATTATAATGCAATGTACTTTATCATATTTCAAGCCATTATCTAAAAAATAATAACGAATATCAGAAAAAGGGGCGCATGAACATGTGGAGGAAAAAAAAACACACAATCCAATAGTGTAATACAATAAATTATAGTGCTAAACAATATGTTGCACTCACAAAAATGATAAGTAAAGAAGGCCCATCAGATAAAAAATAATTTCCTTGAAATCTGGAAAGCAAATGAAGAAACCTTTCCAGATTTCAAGGAAATTATCTTTTATCTGATGGGCCTTCTTTACTTATCATTTTTGTGAGTGCAACATATTGTTTATCACTTGCACTATAATTTATTGTATTACACCATTGGATTGGGGTTTTTTTTGTTTTTTTTTTCCTCCACATGTTCATGCGCCCCTTTTTCTGATATTTGTTTGCTGTACGCTTGTGAGGAGTGTTGTTCCAGGGAGCTGCAGAACGTGTAGGGGTATATTCACTTTTTTATTCACCATATTTTACACATTCATTTATTTTCACGTGAAGGTGTTTTTTTCTGTTTTATATTTCTAAAAAATAATAATAATAAAAAAATAATACAAATATGAAAACGTGCCGCACTACCATAGACCTCACGAGTAGAAGAGGAAGAAAAAAAAAATAAAAATAAAAAAAAACTTTGCTAACCCCAAACCCGTAAGTATTAAGAAGATTACTCAAGCGAATGAAGAAGATCGCTTATTGATGATCGCTCAAACCTTGTGATTACATCAACTTGGGAGTTATTTTAACCAATTCTTTAGAACACAGAGTGTAGTGGTACCATCCAAACACCACCTAACAACCGAAAATTCCAAAGAAGAGAGAAAACGCACACCTCAAAAATAGTGTGTTTCTCTCAGAAGTGTGAATTTGTTGGTGTGAAATATAAATACAGTTGTGTATGAAATACTTATAGTAATATAGAAATATTTAAAAAGTGAGAATCATGTGGGAGGTGGCTCTAAAATTGAGATGAAAGGGAGATGAAAAGTAGGCAAAAGGAAAAAAAACGCTAAGTTAAATAATATGAAGTATGTAAATACATCACTGAATTGGTATGTAACTAGGTGTGCTGTATACTGGGACTCATTCTCTAGGGAAGCTTCTGTCTCTCTGTACATCTGATCAGTTGTCCCGATAGCACTTACTACACCGCCTAACGCGATTCATGGAATTTTTCCACTTCCTCAGATGTCAGATTCTAAAAGTGTCCCAGCTGGCGGGAAATTTGAACACAAAAGAGAGGGAATGCTTATCTGTATCTCCCAACAAGAGAGTTTGCCTACTTGAACAGAAGTATTTGGTGTTTGATCCAACTGTACAAAAAAAGCAGTGCAATTTATTTTCAAGCAAAAGTGTATTTCACAAACTGCATGAATTTGGCCTAAGTGAAAGTGCTGGTTGCTGAAATGCAAGTTAAGGGATTTGTAGTATGAAAACGTTTGTCAGTTTAAACTTTCATCAGCACAAATGTCACAGAAATTAATGTTGCTTATTTAAGTATTTTATAGTTGTTAGCTTATTGCATGAACATAAAAATATAAGGGCAACCTGCTGATGCTTTGTTGTAAGGGCAAATTGAGGTTAACTGTGGTATAGGATGGGTCAAAGCATTGCTTGAGAAATGCCTATTCAGGAAAGTTTCATAGCTGCTTTTTTTGAAACCACTGCAACATCAGACGGATTTTTTTGTTATAAACATTTGATTTAATAAAGTTTTTATATAAATTAAGCAACTGACGTATATTTCCCTGTTAAACAAAAACTCTTATCGTACAAAAGACACTCAAATACGTACAATGTATAAAGTCATTTACGTCAAAAAACTAATGGTGCTGTTCAATGAACTAACCCAATCTGATTTATAATGTCATATAAAGTTTTTTTCAGTTTCTATAGCAACAGCTCAGACTTGCTCTTGTGTCGTGTTATGTATTCCCTGAAAACATGACAAAACATTTCCAAGATTAAGTAATGATTAAGCTGTACAACATATTTAGTATTTATAAACATTATAAAAGTGCTAAATCTAACAGGGAAAACACAGCTTTTAGTAATGTGAGCAATGAATACCAGGGACAAGATGGCAGGTTGGAGTTGGCATCCACAATTAAGTCTAGGGCTTTTTTCTCCTCGGCGCAAAATGCTACAAAACGTTCAATATAATTAATATGTGGTTGTTTTCTTAAAAGGAAAAAATGAAAATGTCATTTCACTGCATTATTATACTGCATTATTAAGAAATATAGTAAGGGAATTGGCTGTTTGGTATGAGACATATCCGCAAACTATATGAACGAAAACATGGGTCACCTGTGTATTCCTGGAGAACTGCGTGTGATTAAGCCATCTAGTTGTGCTGAATGATGTTAATGTTTATGGGGGATGACAGCATTATAGTTCAACCTATGTAAAGTAGATTGAAGGTAAACTATTGTGCACACAGCCATGGCTTATTAGGCAATGTGTCGGTTGAAGCAGACAAGTTAGATTTCTTTTTATTGACCAAACACATTGAAAAGCTATCCAAAAAATGAAGGCACATGAAATGTATCCTATAATACAACCAAAATGGCTTGTTATGTCCTTCTATCTGCAGTATATTTCTGTATACAATGTCAACCCATTTAAATGAAAAAACAAATGGCACATTGTAGATCCTTATTTAGTATAAGAAATATCCAGAACTCATTTTATTAAGAACATACTCTTGAGTTTTGTGAAACGGTATTGTGCTTTCTAGTACTACATTATATTACAGACATAAGTAAAGTAAACCAACGTTTTACAGAAAGGTTTGCAATAGAAGAATATACTTTAACAAATTGTCTTAATTTTTATGACAAAGGTAACATCTACAATTGGAATATTGTATTTTTCCTATTCTATTTTATAGAATACATTAACAATCAAATCACAAAACAGTCAATGTCACAATATGCAGAGGGTACATGTGGTCATTTGGGTACAGTAGACTCATCTTGCAGGCCATGGGAACTTCCTGGGTCAGGATACCCTGAGCTCATCATCTTCTTGGGAAGGTGGTTAAGTGAGAGGTTATGACTAGCCCCACTTAGGGGTGGGTTAGCCACTTAATGGTCATGCATGTGGGCAAGACTAGTCACAGACTAGAATATTATGGGTGTGGTGGGGCAATTGGGCAATGAATGAACATGTACCTTGTCCCAACAGAATGTTTTCATGCTATTTTTAAAAACTGCTCATAGCCAGGAACTAGAGTTTCTTATGTCTCTTTGCACCGTACAGTAAAGTAGAATCAAATTATGTCCCCTGTCTTTGAGTATATGTAAACTGAGTATTATTTTATTCAAGTGATGGTGCAAGGATTTTTGTCACCCTAGGCAAAACCTAATTTTGCCACACCTTTAGCTCCAGCCCTTGTATACCGCTCATCATACACATGACTCGCCCGCCTGGATTGATGGCGCCTACATTGAAGGCATAGATCACAGAATGCACACCCCAAAACCCATCCCTGGCATCCATATTGCACACATAGGACTTCTTACTATCTCTCGCTTTTCTTCCCATTACTTACCTTGCTGAGTTCCTGTGGTACGAACGCGAGGCCTCAGTCTAATTTGTATCTAAGCCTCTCATCATCTACTTTCAGCCTCTTGCGCCTCTTGCACCTATTTTCAAATAAGCTTACCTAATATACTTTGTCAAATACCTTTAAGTATTTGAATGTTTCTATTACATCTCCCCTTCTTTTCTCAAAGCTTAACATATTAAGATCCCTTAATCTTCCTCGATATTTTTATCCTGCAAACCGCTTACCAACTTTGTAGCCCTCTGAACTCTCTCAAACGTGTCGATATCTTGCCGTGCACAGTACACTAGGTGAGGCCTACCTAGAGGACAATGGCTCAGCTCCTGTAAGCTTACAGTCTATTACAAACTAGAAGGGGAATGAAACAGAAAATAAGGAACTGTTCACTTTTAGACACCTCTATTGTCTACAGATTCCTCAGTTGTCTAGCTGTATGTTGATCCAGTACTTGCACCTTCAATATCTGCCAACACTACAGAAAAAAACTGTTTTTTTAAAAAATTATTTATCTTTAATTAATCATAACTAAAATTACATTAATTACAAAATTTCATTAGTACAAATACAATGCTATAGCTAAAAAGGTGGACTCAATGCCACTGTTAAAGTTTATAAATCTTTGTTGAAATCTTATAGTACAAACCTTTTTATCTAAGTATCTATCTATCTATCTATCTATCTATCATATATTTGCTCGATTATAAGACGAGCCTCCAAAATCTGAATATTTATTTATGAAAAAAAAGAAAAAGCCTGAATATAAGACAACCCTATAGGAAAAAAAGCTTTACCAGTAAATGTTAATTCATGTAAACTATGTGAACATTTTTTTTAATAAAAATGATTTGAAAAAAAATTTTTGTTTTTATTCCTTTTTTTTCAACCCCCCCACAGTTGCCACATCTGCCCCAAGCTTGCCACTCTGCCCAGAAATGCCTTATACCCCTATATGCCACTGTGCCCCATGATATGCCTTTTAACCCTCTATATGCCACCGTGCCCCATGATATGCCTTTTGACCCCCCTCTGCCTTATACCCCTATATGCCACTTGACAATTATCTGGAGAACTACGTGGTCATTATTATTATTGCAATTATTAATTGTATAACATAACACATTTTACTTAGAGAAACAAAAAAGGCCCTGCTCAACCAATCTTACAATCAGAATCATATCCTATAATGTGCGTCAGAGATGTTTGCAGTGATTTGGAAATATCACTAGTTCACCATATCATATATATATATATATATAATATATATATATATATATATATACATAAAGATCACCAGAATATGCTTTTGAAGTTTCTTTGTGTAGCTGCGATGATAATCACAGAGCATTTCCTTCTTACCAAATTTCTACTCTTTTTTTAAGTCAACAGTCAGCAGAAATGTTCTTTTTAAAAAATATCTTCTAATACTCTTCTCTTCTGGCTTTAAAATTAATGACTTTTTCCGTTATCAAGTCACATGCACAGACACTGACACAAGGGAAAGTAAAAAAGCTCATCCTTCACTTCCTATAAAAATGAAAACATTGTTCTATGTAAGTATGCAGTAAGTAAAGCAAGCTCCATGGGTATTATTGTTGACATTTTCAGTTTTAAAGGTTAAAATTACCTCTTGCTATTCAATTACGCTTTGTATAGCTTTTCCGTTGTGATCAATGTCCCCTGTCAGCTTTACGGTATATTTGAATACCTCAATCTTTGCTGTTAAATTGACACTCAAGTACCATTAATCAATTTTTCTGGATCCACCACAAGTATTTCTTAAGGGATAATTATTTGCTGCCTTCTTGAAGTGATAGCAGATATATCTGATTCTTCATTATGCCAGCATCTCATAAATTTTCAAAGAGTTATATATATAAGCTTCTGCTGTTGTGTCAATTAAACATTCACACACATATACCAGTGTATGGTTTTCTTACACTAAATGCTTTTTACTTGCATAGTAAAATTCTTCATCCTTATTCAACTTACAAAAACTGCTGAGCAGGTTGTACATTGATATATGTGACAGAAAGTGCTTAGGCATCTGCTAAGACTTGGCAGTTTTATTGGTACATAAACATAGTGTTGGCTTTGCATTGGTAGTTTTAAAATTAGGACTTATTAAATCATACGAAGAACAGTTTAAGCTTTTTCTGAAATGTGAGGTGCGTTTGATACTATTGTTCCACCAATCGGGATTTTCAATGTGTATGATTACGGGAACATTTTTTTTTGTCTAAAATTCTCAAATTTATGTTTTGCGTAATAAGATTTTTGGTCCTCAATATAAGGTAGGCAGATTAAAGTTAAAGCAAGAAAATTCTGCACATATCTGTGTAGTTAAGGATCACTAAAAAAAAGAGCAAATGCCATTACAAGCTATAAAGGTTTTTATTAACTAATCAATATACAAGCAAGTGAGAAGACTTAGCTCCCTCCATGGGCACTCAGTGATCATAGAAAATCTAATTCTTCTCTTAAAAAGGACTGGAAATACCTTACACACCACAGAGTCTTAATAAGGCCTTGGTCACTCATGGGTATAATTATACATAAACAGAAGCTATCAAATTATGTATGTCTTATCGTACCTGGGTGATGCTTCAATTAGCCAGTAGTGTTTATGAAAGGTGTCCGGAATGGGCAAAAACAAACAACACTCCTTCACTTACTTGAAATGAAACACTGTCCAGTGGCCCAAGAATTAGCTGTTATTAACGAAGCCTCCATGCCAAACACAGAGCGGTCTATTAACTAAACTACGGATGCTTGTGAGCTGGCTAAAAATATGAGATTGCAGGCATTCTGCCAAACGGATCGCCAATTGGCCAAAAGATCCTGAGTACTAGAAAGACATCAAATATATAGAGACAATTCTGCTAAATCACTCCATGTATTTTGATGCAAAGAAGGTTATATATAGCGTAAGAGGCCATTGAGATATCATTTCATTACAGTACATATGATTGCTGGAGTGTACCTTTCACATCTCGCCCAGTGCTAATTTAGAAAAACTCTCCATCCAACACAATTAGTCTAGCTCTTATTTTTTAACACCATTATTGTTTAAAATGCACCTGTTTTTTTAAACTAGGGGATGAAGTAGAATAGAAGGTATTTGACTAAAGATTACTTATGAATTGAACCATTATTTTTACACTGTAGGTAGGTCACCTCTAACATCACGTTAGTAGTAGTGAAGGTTTACCTGGAATACTAGAATACTGTCTGACCGCTACTGACAATCACACTTTTGGAGCCAGCAATACCCTTCTTTGACGTTAGTGGCACACATGCGCACAGCACACCACCCGAATATGCATTTGCATATTCTGTCAAGTTGACACTCCTCTGAGGTGCTATGAATAGTTTTGGGGCTCTTTACAAAACAAATGGTCTGTGCCCCCTACCCAGATGGCCCTCTCCGCACCACCAGTATCTTCTACTCATTTGTTTTGGTGGAAAAGATAGACATGGTATGAAAGTGATGAGATTACACACACACATACATATATTATATATTAGACTCGTGCATGGGGCCTATAATCATTTCAGACTCATTTTTTGTTTTGTTTTTGGCTCATTTATTTTCAGACAACAAATTCCCTTTTTCTGCTCTTTCGGAGATGTGGGGCTTATTTTGGGAACGGATAAAGCCCCACATGAGAGACAGAGACCATGTTGAGGGGAGGAGGGGGGGGGTCATTACGTGAGACAATGTCCTGCTGTAGAGAAAAAAAATGACAGGAGAGAGGGTGTAATGTACTCAGTGGCTGCAATAGAAGCTGAATTATAATGTAATCCTTGCTTGTCTGAAGAGCTAAATTAATGCACAGCTTTTCTTACAGGCACTGAAATCCTAAATTTACATTTGCATACTAATTATGCTCCATTTTATTTACTTTTATTTAATGTAATAACGTTCTACTTAATGTAAGAAAGATTTACTTTAATGAAGATGTGGATATGTGGAACAGCCTGCCAGCAGAAGAAGCTTGAGGTCCACAGAACCCCTGAGATGTGTATTTAATGCAATAAAGTCCTAAGAATTACTTTGCTGGTTAGTCTAGCAACCATAGACTTAACTTTTTATTGGACACAGGATTGCTGAACATTCAGATGTTAAAGTTTGTACCTGCATTGTAAGCATCCTCATAAATGCCTGCTGTATAGTCGGCAAATTGCTTTTACTAAGTGCTTGGAATATCTGGCTGTTTTAATAGTTTCTAGTGAATACAAAAATAACACTTGCAATTTCTCTGCTAAGACCTGCTTCTATCTCCCAGCTTGTGAATATAGCATATTGTTTTGTCATAGAATAAAAGAAGGGAAAAAGGATTCTTAATAAAATTCATGCTTGTGGCTTAAATTTCTATAACCTCCTTGCTCGATACTTGGAATAATTTTAGGAATTAACATTTGCAGAAGACACATCTCATTGGTATGCATGGATATGTAATTGTTCTCTGTATCACTTTCAGACAAATTATTTGGTCTGTCAGTCATACTCAGACTTTCTCTTACCTTTTCATCAAATACAGCATCATTTCCCTTGTGGCATTCCTCCTTCACCCAAGCTCTCACAAGATCTTTTTTATTACTAACATTCATTCATCACAATTCTATCTAAGCAGAATTGTTTTTTAGATTTTAAAATGATCCGTGAACCAAATGTTTGAAGTGTTTGGTCAAGACCAAATTGTAAACTAGCAATAATCTGGCAAGGGCACTGACATTCAATAAAAATAGATGTGGGATGAAATGAATATTAATTGAAAGTTGAAGTTAACCAGGTAATAAAGTGAATGTAAGGCAGTGAATTCAATAGTATTAATTATTATGTTTTGTTAGCGCACCAACATTTTTCTGTTTCTTTTTGGTATTATTGTCCAGTGACAATAAGGGTGAATGTTGTGACATGTTTCGCCGTGACTTATTTTTCCGAAAACATGAGAAGAAAGAAAAAGGGAGAAAAAGTTAGATAAATAAATAGAGCGAAAAGGAAAGACAGATGAGGGAAGAGCCAATGGGACAAACAGGACTCTAACTTCAGGCAATGGATGTATTTGCATGTGTGGAACTTATAACTTATAAGTTTGGATACATTTTGTTGTATATAACAATATATTAATTTGTTGCAAATAACCAAAAACAGTACAAATTCCATGACGAGAGAATTAAGGTTTTACATGACGATTTGCTGATACAATGTAGTCAATCAAAACATATACAGTATGAGTGTAATATACAATGCAATATAGTTACAGGGCAGTTTAAAATAACAAAATAATTTGGATGTTTACAATAAATTGTGAAATAAAAACACACTTATACCAGTCTCATCTTATGGGCTTGGTATGTAAACAACATACATAAATTCCAAAGCTAGTAGACAATGAGCCAAAGTAACGAATGCTTGGAATAAGTGATCATGGAGTTTGGCCAGCAACCATAGGGATTGTATAGTGTTGGAAAAGGGATGACTTACTGTGGATTGCAATTTGGAAACTGTGCGGAGCAACCATAGGGAATGTGTAGTGTTGGAAAGAGGAAAAAGGCCGACTTACTGTGGATTACAATCAGGAAGCTGTGTGGAGTTATACTGTGCTCATGGTGGGCCACAATCAGAGGTGGTTACAGAGAGGGAGCTCATTTGAGAAACCTAGTTTCATTACCCATCTTTAGTCGCTGCTATGGAACTCTTGCCCGGCTACTGTGCAAACTATTCCCATGGAGGTTCCTGATGCTGTTGGTCATGGTCCCAACAACGGATTACCGGTAAGTCCTTTTTACATCCTTGGACCCTGAGCTGGGGACCCAGTCGAGGGACAGGTAGTCCTGTCACACCAACTAGTAAATGTTTATGTTATTTGAGCTATCCTCAACAAGAGTATTATGTAATGGGGTTTTGGGTAGGCTCACCAATATCCCTGTGATCCCTAACCCCAGTTACCTCCTAGTAGACCGAACCTGGGAGTTGGGGCACGTGGCTGTGGCAATGCCTCCACCCAGTTGACCACCCAAAGTAGGGATGTTGGATCCAGTTGGGAACATACTTAAGTTAGCAATAACCACTGACACAAATCTACCTTAAATCTAACTTTAAAGTGCACATTAACACAAGGCTGTGTAAAAATAAAGAAGTGAAAAAATGCAATGTGGTTAAACAGTTCACAATACAATAATCAACATATAACCCATATACATTCACCCACCTACAAGCTAATACTGCAACCCACCCTAGGTTTCACCCTAGGGGTAATCTGGTACCATTAGTTGGTGCACATAACTGGGACCCATAAAATATGGTTATCCACCACAGACTTCAGTAATGTTGGGTTTGTCCAAGATGAATGTATGTGTCATGCTCTACCCAGGCTGCGGAGCTGCATGTCTTTTGTTTCCCTGTCTTGCTGTGGTCCATTTCTGGATTTTTGTATGTTCTGTCCTGAACCTCTGATTCCTTGATTCCAGTCTTGCTCTTTGCTTCAGCTCTGTTTCCTTTATAAGGTGTGCCCCACCCGTGTGTTCTGTTTGTCTCAGTCTACAGTCTACAGTCATGTCTCTCTGATATATATACAGTTTTCATATTTGGTTTGTTTAGTACCTTTGTATACTGGGTTTAGCGTTAGGATCCACCGTCATTGGAGTACTTTGGCTTAGTGCTGGGCTAAGCATACTATGGCCACAAAATGTGACGGAATCTCCAATCATCATATAGTCCTAAGCTAGTTCCTGTATTTATGTGTGTCAGTCTGTGATGTAACCTGTGGGGTGTCCTGTCTTGAATCCCCGGTAGAGGGGTGTCCTGTCTTGAATGCCGTAGAGGGTGTCCTGTCCTGATATGCCCGGTAGAGGGGTGTCCTGTCCTGTATCTCCCGTAGAGGGGTGTCCTGTCCTGTTCATGTCAGATCTTGAGTATTCCTGGTCTTGTTCCCTGTTGTGCCCTGTATTATTTATATCTTGTCTGATTATGTTTCTAGCTTGGATTCCCTGTCCCTTGTTATGTTTCTGCTATATGCTTAGCTTCCCTACTTCCAGCCTGGACACTCTGGGTCATTACAGTCGTCTGTATTGACCTGGTTCATGACAGTATGTCAGTGAAAACTGATTTCTTAATTCTGTAACAAGCTTCAAGGTGCCCTGTTGTGGGACAAGGGGAGAGATTTTAAACTTACCACTTCAGTCAGGGAGTTGCTTGCTTCTGCAGCTACTGCTGAACCTTCTTTACTGTTCACAGCAATCTCTGCCAGAATGGCTAGAAATCTTGCTCTGGTTACAGCTATCTGCTGAGATGCTTCAGGCCTCAAAGTCCTCAATCACTGTTTAGCAAAGGTTATTTCCCTTCCACATCCAGCACTCAACCATCCCACTTCCCAATGCATCCTCTTATATCTTCAGCCATCTGCTGGTCACTCCTTAAAAGTAAATGATTGACTTGACTGACATGGCACTGCTGGAACTAAAAAAATTGTAGTCCCGGGGTGAGTTTTTTAAGGTGACAACTAATCTTCTCATCGCACTTATTCCCCAGGTGGAGGAGAGTGAGGTTAGTCTGAGAACTCTTTGAGTGCCATGAGGATGCACAATGAAATTACTTGCTTGATACTCAAAGGGTGCAAGCTTGTGAGAAAAGAAAAAAAAAGAACATTTTCCTTTTTTTTTAGACTACCTCACAATGATCCGCAAACCCATTCATTCTCATTTCCTGCCCAAGGAATATAGTTGTCTGAAACATAATATTATAAAAGATGCCTAACTGAAAAGTAGTATAATTTAAAAAAAAAAAAACATTCTACCCATTACTAATGGCACTGCATGTAAAACTGGCTGCTTATTGGACAGGTACCTGTATATATATACTACCATGAAGCTGCCCTCAGTGTATAGAAAATACTTTGTCTGTGGGGTCCATTTACCTTAAAGATGATGCAATTCAAAGGAGGATCCAAAGTCCAATTCACATCAACTGAGGAAAGGGAAGATGGGTGATTGGGAAGCATGGCTTGGGGATTTTACCTTCCACAGGTTAATTTTAGAAATGTACCTCCCTCTATCCCTCTGACTACATAATGGGAGTGAGGCAGGTATACTATAAACTACACCACTAGGTATTTTTTTTTAAAATTTTTTTTATATTATTCATTGACTTAATTACCTCTTGTTCCAACATATACATGGGGGGGGGGGATAAAAGGTCTGCATTGCTTATTTAATGATGCTTGAGGAAGGGGCAGACCTTTCACATGAATGCACATATACTTGACACTTCTGCATGTGTATATAAAAGCTGATGTTTTGTGATTGCTACTGTAAGTTGGCTCTGAATTTGTGAGTTGGACTTTTCTATACCTTGTGCAAGCTTGTTGCCAAGTGGCAAACAGCAAGCGATTATTTTTATTTTTAAGAACAATTCTTGTGCTGCAGTTTAAAACATAATCAATGTTCATACTGAGTGCAAACAGTCTTGGTAATCATTCCTCTTCTAAAAGATATTTCTGCTCAAGGGGCATATTTTACACGATCTAAAGCAGTTACTATGGATTTTTTTTCCCTCACTCATATTTGTTATGTTCATAATCAAGCTACGGTGAAAAGCACACACTGTGTAGGGCTCTAAAGGGAGTTAGTAATCTTCAAAGCTGTCAATTTTTATCCAATGTTAATTGAATCAGGTTTTGGTTTCAAACCATTGATATCACTCTTTAAGCTTGCACTTTCCAAGCTGTTAAAGGTTGTAGAGAAGTTGCTTTAATAATGATGATGGCATCCTAATGGTTCACTGAAAAAAAAAGCAGTTCAAGGGATGAGAAGTAAAGTAATACTGCAATTAAATAAAGATGTGCAATATCTAGACTTAAACTAGAAGTATGAGCATTTTTGTATATTATCGGTTTATGTACTTTACTTACTTTATCACATTAAGTTTAGTTGTCAAATTGTGGCAGTCATCATGTGTTAAAATACAATAAAACACAATATTACAGTGCCCTTCACTAATATTGACACCCTTGGTAAAAATGAGCAAAGGAGGCTGTGAAAATGTGTTTTTATTGTTTATCCTTTTGATGTTTTTTTTTCAGAAAATACATAAACATACAAATAATTGTAAACACAGGCTTATACAAAAAACAAACAGAAATTGTGGCACAGTTTTTGGCATTTTTTACATGTTTAGAAACCCTAGGTGACTAGGAACAGGAAATTGTTCAACCATGACTTCCTGTTTCACAGGGGTATACATATTAGGTTATTTCCTTTAGCCATTCATCACAATGAGTAAGACCAAGGAATATAGCTATGATGGGCAGCAAAAGGTTGTTGAACTTCACAAAACAGGAAGTGGCTATAAGAAAATTGCAAAAGCATTGAAAATACCCATTTTGACCATCAGGTCAATAATTATTAATAAATGTTATGAATCAAACTTGAAGAGGATGTGTGTCCATATTGTCTCAACCCACTGTGAAGAGGATGGTTCAAGTGGCCAAAAAGCTTTCAAGGATCACAGATGGAGAACTGCAAAAGTTAGTTGCATCGTGGGGTTATTCCAAGCTAGTGGGTAGTTGCTTTAGTTCTCTGAGTAAAGTATGCACCTGCCGGGCAATGACACACACGTTAGGATGCAAAGTCACACTTTATTGGGACTGGCCATGGTTTACATTGCCACATTGCCAGGGGAAGGGAAGTGATATACAAAAAGAAACAAGAACAAGAAAAGACAATTAACACATTACAAGACGATAAAAGTAGATTACATAGACAACAATGGAACCAGACAAATCTCATCCGACATACACATGGAAAATACACAACAATAGTGAAAGGAACATTTAATCAAATGCAGACTAAACAGTGAGATATTAAAACAAATACAAATGAAAACAAGAGAGTGGAAATGCAAAATGCTACAGCAAAAAAAAAAAAAATTCATAAAATGAGGGTCCAACATCCGTTACAAAGAGCCACTTAATGTGTGCTCCTATCCAACCTGCTGTTGTATTTGTGCCCAAATCACAGTTTGTTTTATTTGTGTGCAAAACATCAAGGGTGTCACGTCGCAGGCACTGGTGAGGCACAGCAGGAAGCGCGGCTGGAGGGGAGGCGCGGCTGGGTGCTGTATTTAATAACTGCACAGCATAAGCACCCTGTTGTGGTCCTGCTATTCTGAGCTGGAGTTAGTGTTTGCTTCTTACCCTAGTTAAGTTGGCAACAAATATATAAACATAATATAAATAAGAGGTTTTGGTTATATGAATTGGCCAAAGCATAATTAAGCTCACCAGCCACGTCAAGGCACGCTCTCAATAGGGTGAGAACCTACTCTCACCTCCTACATAGTGAGCACACAAAGCAGTTTATACTGCTACCAAAACCTGTGTACCATAAGCTTCTCTTATGACTAACTCATGCTCCTTTTCAACTTAAATTTCCAGCACTTAATCGAGATTACATTACATTTATTTATAAAGCGCCGGCCAATTCCGCAGCGCTGTTACATTCATAGAACATTTTATAAACACATACAATAACAAACCGGTGCAAAGGAGAAGAGGGCCCTGCTCTTGCGATCTTACAATCTAGTCAGTGGTTGAGGAGAGTGAGGACAGCTTGGATGAGGATGAGTTGATCTGCTTCTGATGTGTTGAAGCTGTTTGTTCCGATGGCTGTGATTAGGATGATGGTTGGCCGTACTAGGAAGGAATGTTGTACTCTTCCCTGAACAAGTGGGTTTTCAGAGAGGTTTTGAAAGTCGTGTACGAAAGTCACGTACAAGGCAGAAAGTCTGACTGAACGGGGAAGGGGATTCCACGGGTGAAATCCTGAATATGGGAGTGGGAAGAGGTAACAATGGTAGAAGAAAGCCGCAGGTCGTGAGAGGAGCAAAGAGGGCAGGTAGGGATGTATTTGGATAGGAGGGTAGAGATGTAAGGGGTGCTGAGTTATTGAGGGCTCTATAGGTCAGGGTTAGAAGTTTAAATTTGATTCTGAACGGTATGGGGAGCCAGTGAAGTGATTGGCATAGTGGAGCAGCAGATGAGGAGCGGTGGCAGAGAAAGATTAATCTAGCTGCACTGTTGAGGATAGATTGAAGCGTTGAAAGGCGGGAGAGGGGGAAACCGGTTAGTAGGGAGTTGCAATAATCCAGGAGATGTTTTTCAGGTGGAGGCGGCAGGATTTGGTGAGGGACTGGATGTGAGGGATGAAGGAGAGAGCAGAGTCGAGGGTGACACCAAGGCAGCGCACCTGGTCTGTTGGATGGATAGTGGAGTTATCAACAGTAATAGAGATGTCAGGAAAAGTGGACATAGCAGATGGCAGGATTACCATGATTTCGGTTTTAGAGATGTTGAGCTTTAGGTAACGGGACGCCATCCATGATGCAATTCCTGATAGACAGACAGTCAGTGAGGCGAGTTAGAAGAGAGGGGGAAAGGTCAGGAGCAGAAATATAGAGTAGGGTGTCATCTGCATATAGGTTGTACTGGAAACCAAAGGAAGAAATAAGTTTTCAGAGTGAAGAAGTGTAGATGGAGAATAGCAGAGGCCCAAGAACTGAACCTTGAGGAACACCAGTAGATAGCGGTAAGGGAGAGGAGCAAGTTCCAGTAAATCAGACACTAAAAGTACGGTTAGAAAGGTAGGATTTAAGCCACGAAAGAGCAATGTCACGGATGCCATGAGCATGGAGGGTTTGTAGGAGAAGAGAGTGGTCGACTGTGTCAAAGGCGGCTGAGAGGTCCAAGAGAACAACCAGTGAGAATTGGCTTTTTGTTTAAGCTGTCAAGAGGTCATTAGTAATCTAAGTCAGTGAAGTCTCTGTTCAATGCTGTGGATGGAAAGCAGATTGCAGAGGGTCAAGTAGAGAGTTTGACGAGAGAAAGTTTGTCCGTTGATTGTAGGTTAATCGTTCTAGCAGTTTGGAAGCTAGTGGGAGAAGTGAAACTGGACGGTAGTTTGACGGGGATGTGGGATCAAGTGAAGGTTAATTTAGGATGGGGGAGACGATGGCATGTTTTAATGAGGATGGGAATACACCAGAGGACAAGGAGAGATTAAAGATGTGGGTTAGGCTTCGGGTAAGGACACTAGAGAGGAGATGTGAAGGTTCAGGGTCGAGGGGACAGGTGGTGAGGTGGGAAGACAACAGGACATTGGAAACGTCGAGGGGTGTAACTGGGCTGAAGCAGGTGAGGATCGATTGAGGTGAAGAGGGAGGTTGAGGTACCATATGATTGACACTATGGGGGATGTTATCCCTGATGATGTCAATTTTGTTTTTGTTTTTGGGCAGAGAAATTGGATGGCAAGGGAGGTGCTGTGGGTCTGAGAAGGGTGTTTAATGTGGAGAATAGACGTTTAGGGTTATGGGAAAGAGAGGTGATTAATAAAATGAAATATGTTTGTTTGGAGAGATGGAGGGCCAATGTATAGGAGCGGAGCATGAATTTGTAGTGAACAAAGTCTTCAGGTGAACGAGACTTCCTCCACAGGCGCTCAGCTGTACGTGAACACCTTTGAAGGAGGCGTGTATGCTTGGAATGCCATGGCTGAGGTGGACGGCATGGGGGATTGCGTACAGTTACAGGGGCAACCATATCTATCTATTATACTGATCTGTAGCTGTGTCAGGACAGGAGGAGGAGGATATATCTGAGAGGAGTGGCCGTAGTGTATCTGAAAGCTGTGTGGTGTTGAGGTTGCTGATATTACAGTAGGTTTGTGGTGGTTTCTTAAGTAGGGAGGGCGTGTGTGGTATGTCAAGATTAAATGTGAGCAGGCTGCGACAGACAGATGGGAGAGTTAGAGAATTGAGAAATGGAATACAATACAAGATCTATTTGATGACCGCCACGGTGCATTGGGGAGTTAGTCCATTGTGAGAGTCCGAGGGAGGAGAAGAGTGAAAGTAGTTTGGAAGCAGCAGGTGAGGATGGGTTATCAATAGGTATAGATATGACTGTAACCTGTCACGTACCTATACCCCGAAACTTGAAAAAGCCGCAACTTCACCCTGAGTGATACCGAATGGGAAGGACCAAAAGGAACACCAAGGGCAGAAGAGATATTGAGCAGCCAGAAGGCAGGACATAAGCAATACATATAGGCAGTCTCTGAGGAGTAGATGGCTGTAGCATAGACAGTGGCGGTAGCACCGGAACTGCAAAACGGGGTCTAGAAATCAAGCCAGGATTCGGTACAAGAAGGAGTTAATCAGACAAGCCAGGATTCGGTACACGGAGGAGTAATCAGAGTAGGAGCTAGCAGCAAGTCAGACACAAAGACCACACAAGGGTAAAGTGCAGCAGACCAGCAGGCCTTTTAAATTTGGTGCCACACCAAGCCACGCCCCCGGAACTCCACTTGAGATTGATCAAGCAGAAACGCCCCCAGTCATCTCCTAGCCTGGCCACGCCCCCTCCTATGACTCACACGCTTGGAGGCGTGTGGCGAGAAGCAACAACACTAGGTCTGTTGCTTTGCCGTAAATGCGAGGGACGGCGTTGGGACAAGGCTTCTCCGTAGAGGTAAGTTGTGACAGAACCAGTATTCTACAGGGAGTTTCTGAACCAATGTTCAATGCAGTTTAAACTCACCTCTCACATGTTCCCATCTGAGAAGGTTAAAGTCGGGTACCTCACCTCCCTGTTGACCGGCAATGGCTTGTCTTGAGAATTCTGCCCCCAGAGTAGAGGACCCCATTAGTGTATAATTGTGCTTTCTTCATAGTGGCCTTCTGAAAAACATTTGATGTACCCATTCAAGCATCCTTGCCTATATTGTGTACTGTGTACCAGAAACCACCCAAACAAATTTAGAGCATCTGCGCAATGTCATTTAATCGTCCATATGCCACATTGTTTTTGGCCTCCCGTGGCTGCAGGTGCACAACCCTATGATCAATTGGCAGACTGGTGGACTTTATTGTTGACATTCCTCCATTGGAGGGAAATATAGCCATTTTTGTTGTTGTGGATCTCTTCTCTAATATGGCCCATTTTGTTGCCCTACCCAAGATGCTCTCTGCTCTTGAACGAGTAAGTTGCACCCAACTGCCCCAACCATTTTGCTTCTTATATGGACGACATTTATAGTCTGTCTTCCCTGACTCTTTGGCCTGATCTTGGTTTGCTTGTAGGGTTTATTTAGCTTTTGGATCTGCTACAGAACTCAGACAATCTAAAAACTACGAGATTGTGAAAAGAATACACTTCTAACTTTTGGTTAGAATGAGCAGGGAATGAAAGATGTTGCTGAAATAAAACGGGCCAAAAACAAACAAAATGGCCCATTTGTACATGTCTAGTGTTTAGTATGATATGCAGACTGGAGCATATTTTATGCATTAGCATCCTATGAAAATACTAATAACACAATGTTAAATTGCATTATTTAGATGCTGCGTTCTTTGTAAAATATCTGAAAATGTGTATCTGTTTGTAATGCTAGGATATGGTAATGACTTAGGAATGTGAAAGACACTGGCATTCCAAAACAAATGGTAGATTTCTTGGGGAATCCTTCACAAAATTTCTAAATGGTAACCAAGCTATGAATTTAAAGGTAGAGTGAGATAATTGTTCAGGAAATCGGGTAAATCAGGACAGCAAATATATCGCACCATGAGTTAGATTGCAAATAGAAAATAAAATCAAAAAGCACCTACGTGTTTGCTTTCCAAAAAAACCCCCAGAATTTACTCTTAATATCTTCAAAATTTAAGCAGTTTTTAAATAATCGTGCTTTATCAGGTACTTTGACTTAAATTGTATCCCTCTACACTTAGGGACTTTATGGATGCATGCTACAATAATTTAAGAATCCCAATTAGCATGATAAAATATTGATTAATATGAATGCCACCGTTTTATAGCTCCTTGCTTTAGATAAATGCATGGTCAATTGATTGTATTGTGTTATGCTGATATTGTTGTGCTTTGAACCATATTGAAATAATTAAATTACTTTGTTGAATACCGTGAAAATCTTTTATGCATATGTCTTTAACAAGCAGTTTTGTATATTAGCTCAGTAACATCTTGAAGAATTTCAGTTTTCTTATATTGTCATATCAGCAGGAGTCAGCTGCTATTGATGCCTCAATATAGTACATCAATGAATTTAGAAAACCCAAAGGATACACAGAAATATAAGATAATAGATACCAGTTGAATCAGAATTTTTTTTTTACAAAGCTAACACTTTGATCATTTGCTACTTGATCAAAGTGTTCTTTGAAGTTATTGGAAGGATTATAGTCCTGTATTGTACTTGTAGATATGTGATAGGTACCAACAACCAACTTTCTTTCAACTTGATAAAAAAAAAAGACAGAGTTAGAAGGTGATGTAGCTGCTGAGATGAAATTATGAAAAATGTACTTTTAACTGTATTGCAGCAAGCTCATCAGACATATTTAATGTTTGTAATACACCAATAAATGGAACTGGATGTTCTAAAAGTTATTAGAAGCACACATACTAAAATTAATCATGACATACATCATCACTGGTTTAAATTATTTTTTAATTCAACTAATAAAAGGCCCCTATGAATGTACATAAAAACAATTAGGATTTTTTTAACATTGCATAATTGTTAATGCTTCATTTAATTTAGTTTTATGAATATATATATATATATATATAGTTATATATAGTTATATATGTGTGTGTTTGTATACATACATAGTCCACCAAAATATTACATAATATATAATGTTTATGTTATATATTATAAGTGGCTGCATTATTATTCCCAGTCTAAATACAACCGATTTAATTAATTATAAACAATTATTGAAGTTACAGCTGTCTATTATAAGTCTTTAACAAGGGATAGAAAACAACTTTGCAATGTTATTATGCACCAGTTTAACTCCTTAAGGACCGGGCTCATTTTTCGTTTTCTACCCTGTGGGACCGAGGCTGTTTTGACACTTTTGTGGTGCTTGTGTTCAGGTGTAATTTTCTCCTGACCAATTTAGTGTACCCACATAAGTTATATATTGTTTTTTTCAGGACAAGATGGGCTTTCTTCAGATACCTTTATTGTGATCGTATCATCTTGTTTACTATAAAAAAATTAATAAAAACATGGTGAAAAATTGAAAAAAAACACATTTTATGACTTTTATTTGAAAAATCTTTTACTCACCTAAAAAAGCAATTAAAAAAACTAGCTAAATAGATTCTACTACTTGTCCTGAGTTTAGAAATACCCAATGTTTTTATGTTTTTTTGCTGTTTTTTTGTAAGTTATAGGGCAATAAGTACAAGCATCGTTTTATGATTTCCAAATCTTTTTTAACAAATCTGGTCAGTCTGCCTCCATCTCCTCTTTGGAACATCTTTGAAGCCGGTTAACTCAATTTAACCCATTCAAACCATATAGTTTTGAAAACTAGACACCCCAGGGTATTCCAAATGCTGTTATTTTAACCCTTTCCATGCACCACTTATACAACTATACTTTGTCAAACTTTGTAATAGTAATTTTTTTTAATTTTTTTTCCACACAAATTGTACTTTAGTTATAGATATACAGGTCCTGGTAAATGTCACTATCAAACAACACCCCAATATGTGTTCAGGAACATCTCCTGAGTACAGCGATACCCCACATGCATGGGTTTGTCAGATTGTTTGGCTGGTAAAAGGCTACTTTTGGGGCATGCGTAATTCAGGTGGTCATTTGGTCATTCTGCCTCCATCTCCTGTTTGGAACATCTTTGAAGCCGGTTAACTCAATTTAACCCATTCAAACCATATATTTTTGAAAACTAGACACCCCAGGGTATTCCAAATGCTGTTATTTTAACCCTTTCCATGCACCAATTATAGAACTACACTTTGTCAAACTTTGTAATAGTAATTTTTTCCACACAAATTGTACTTTAGTTATAGATATACAGGTCCTGGTATATGTCACTGTCAAACAGCACCCCAATGTGTGTTCAGGAACATCTCCTGAGTGCAGTGATACCCCACATGCATGGGTTTGTCGGGTTGTTTCAGATTTTAAATGCCACATTTGGGAAGTGCGCTTTTTTTCTCCATTTTGGTCAGTCTGTACCTATGCCCTATCTAGGCCACTCCAATTTACCCCATCAGCCATTTTTTTTTATATTAGACACCCCTTGGGTATTTGAAGTGCTTTTATTTTAACTCTTTGTTGAGATTTTTGAGAAATTTTAGCACTTGCTCAAAATAATAAACTTTATTTTTTATATTTGTTTTATTTTTTTAATACTTTTTTTATATATTTTTTACACATTTTGCTGGTACTGGATGGTTCATCTAGTGACATCACTGCATAATTATTTTTAAATGTTAGCACATTTTTTTTTATTTTTTTTTCCATTTTTTTTATTTTTTTTTAATATTTTACTAATCACATAGTGATTAGAAAGCTGGGCTCCATTGACTTGCATGGTTGAATGCAGTACCTGTATTCAACCAGCAAGTGGAGCCAGAGTTCTCTAGAGGGTCTGGAGACCATCTAGCGAACTCTCATCTTTATTATTTTATTTGCCGAGCCGCCGCCATCTTTCTTTCTGGCGAAGATCACCGGCAGCTGCGGCTGTGACCGCTCTCCGGAGCGGTCACAGCCCACCTAAAGGTAAGTGTTTGGTGTCGCTGGATGCCTCCTGATCGAGGCATTCCAGCGACACCATTTAAGTTTAGGAGGCGATCGTTGATCGCCTCCTAAACGCTTTTAAAACGGGCGTCCGCCGCCATACAATGTATGGCGGCTGTTGACGCCCCGGGGAGGGGCCAGACATGGCCCCCGATGCCGATCTCGGCCTTGTTGCAATGCCTCGACATCGAGGCATTGCAGCAAGGCCGTTTAAGCGAAGAAAGTGATCCTTGATCACTTTCTAAGCTTATTTAACTTTTTGACGGTTCAGGACCGTCAAAGGTCATTTAGTGACCTTCTTGTTATGACGGTCCTGAACCGGCAAAGGTCGCGAAGGGGTTAAAGGCTTCTTGCTATAATAGTCACTATATCACTTAAGAGTACCATCTGCTAGGGTGAAGGAAATACATTCTATTTATTGTGTTGGTAACACATCCCAGTCTTTTTTTTAGTTTAGTAACATAGCTGCAATAGTGCTTTCAATTATAGTTCATATTATATAATGGTAAATAAAGGGCCCCCCTGGACGGTCAGGAAGGGGGAACATGACTGCTGTCCCCCTGCCTGGGGTCAGTAGTTCATGGTCCGGTTCAGGATATGGGTTGCAACATTGTTGCTTTAATGTACTGGGGAGGAATAAAGGTGAAACTTTCCTTATTCTGACCTTCAGTCATTTGACACTCTGGACGAGCTTCCCTCCCACCCTCCCCTGTTTTTTCTGTATTTGTTGTGATCTTTGTTCCTGTGCTGGTGTCGGTTTTTTCTTTTCTTTTAGTCACAGCGGGAAGTCATGGCCAGCACCTTTGCTTGGATATCCGGTGTATAAAGAAGACTTGGGGAGACGAGTTCTGCGGAGGCTGATGGTACCCAGAACGAGAGCTCTTGGTAATGTTTGGGGTATCTGCCTGTCGGTAACACGACAGCTGGCAGGATGGTTATGTTTATGGTTACAATGTGCTGGTTCATGATGTTTAATAAAGCTTTGGCCAATGCCCTTACCCACAAACTGTGTCGTCTTCTCTTTGGGTGGGGATGTGGGCTTTGGTCATGCTTGGTTTGGTGGCTTGGGTCTAAGCAGTCAAGTACAAATGGTATTTTAAAACCACATATACACAGAGATGCTAAATGATCATGTTTGGCCAACATATTGTACTAACTATACAATACTATTACATTAACCAGGAAAGTTCTACAAAAAATTAAATGCACACATATTCTTTGCGGTTTTCTCACTAACGGGAGAGATGACAGAAGAGCTTGCAGAAGAGTTGTGGTTTCAACTCCTTGAGTTTATTATACATTATGAAGTGAGCTTCTATTATATGAAGGGCTTTGCTGGCCTTGGATCATGTATAGTTAAAGACGTACTGTGAGCACTCCTGAGAGTGGCCACAAGCGCCATTTTACATTACATTTATATATATATATATCCCGCCAGCAGATTCTGTAGCACTGTTGCAATCAGTGGGATCATTTAAAGCCACGCACAGTAACAAAGCAGGGTACAAAAGGAAAATAGGCCCCTGCTCTTGCAAGCTTTCAATCTAGTCGGTGGTAGAGAGGGAAGTGAAACAATAAGAGAGGACTGCTTGGATGGGGATCAGTCTACAGGGTTCAGATGATCTGCTGAAGTTGTTGAAAGTCTTAAAAAGAAAAATTGTTAAAAAATATGATAACATGTAAAAAATATTCTCAAGTGATGTCACCATCAAAGGAACCATCCAGTTCCAAAAAATGTTAGTAGAAGTATTATTAAACACTCATCTACAGACATCAAACAAGCCAGAAGGCTTGTTTTTCCCTCAGAAATCTCATGGTGCTGCCACAACCACAAGGGATTCTGGGTAGGTGAATGCAAATAAGGTAGATAATTATCACCTTTGCCGCTATATCCACTTTATATATGGATCCCTTGAAAGTAATTGTCCTCTGTCTGTCTTTAGACAAAACTCGGGTAAGAAGGATCCATGTATAAAGTGGATATGCACTATGAGATTTCTGAGTGAAAAACAAGCCTTCTGGATTGTTTGATGTCTGTAGATGAGTAATCACAAATGGTAGTATCAAAGTATCCAAATAAAGCTTAAAATGTATATTCTTGTGTGCCAATGCATTCTTGTAAGAATGATCAGAAAAAAAACGAATATACAAATGTTCACATATGTAGAGGTGCAAGTAAGTAATAAGTAAAGCAGTGTAAAGAGAAAAACACAGATCATATTTTAACTGACATCTTAAGGGCAAGGGATTTCAATATTTTCAGTATAAGACCATCAGTATGTCTTTTAGGACTGACACATCTTCCTTGTAATTCATGTTTTCATTTCTGATTTCAGAAATACATAATTTATATAGAATTTCCATATTTTCCCAGCACTTATAAGGAACTTACTATAGAGTGTACATTATTCTTTACAAAGCCGTAGAATTTTTACATTAGGTATGATGGGATTGCAATTCTAATTTTAAACAAATAAACCAAAAGTACCCACAAAAGTATATATTTCTGTAAAGCAGACAACCCAGACTATCATATCAAGGGGAATTTGGGCACTCTTCACGCAGCTATTTGGCCACGAATCACTGTCAAAGGTAGCCGCAGAAATTATTTCCTGCACTATTTTTCGCCAACATGTGTTGCTTAGATTTTTTTGCACAGGGTATGTGTTGCGGCAGAGAAACCCGGCCAAAATTGTTTAGCTGCATCTCCTGCTTCCAGAAATCCTTCGGTTTTTTTTTATGGCCATATCCATCCTTTATAGGGGTAGTATTTTTTATACTTCTGGTATAACAGGTTTGGGGATTGTGCAGGAGACAGGAGGGTTATACCTTTAGATGTTGTGTTAGGGCAAAGGAATGTAACGGTTTTTTATTATTTATTGTATTTTAGTAATTTTTTTATTGTTAAAAAAAAAAAAATCACTTTTTTTGCCGTTTTTTCACTTGTTATGTCCTGTGTATGCATCATACAGCGCTATGGAATATGATGGCGCTATATAAAACAAATAATGTTTGTATATCAATATTATTAAAAAATAAATAAAAAAGTGGATTGTTGCAACTTAAGACTGCTATATCAAAGCTAAGTTTCAAGCATTTTTTGCAACTTTAATAGTGTAATTTATTTGAGCAGTATAATGTTTTACACTTGTGCTTAATAAAATACTATTTAATGAAGGAAAATAACATGGAATAAAGTAATCGTATTTAATTCAAAGACATAAGCTATAAACCAACATAATGAAAAAATACTGCCCTGTTGTATTATGCATAATTAAGAAGATTTGTTACATCGATAAACAGAAGTTGTATTTAATCTTTTTTTTTATCTGTGCATATGCTTTGTTTTTGGAAGATTTATTGAAAATATGCACTCAGGGTGATACTGCAAAGATGAATAGCCATGTATTATTCTTGTATGTTCTCAAATCTGAAAAGATTAACAAGGCTTTATGGTAAAATTAAGAACCTGTATTTCAATAGTTTGTGTTCTGACCAGGCTTTGTTCAATGTTTATGTCCTTGAATCCTACATATTACCAAAGTAAGGCAGATAGTTTTTGATTGTACTTAACTTCCTTATGTCTGGTTTTACTTTGTTATAACTCTCACAGAAATATTTTACAATGGGCACCTATGAAACATAAAAACACATTAAAACGATTACAATGAAAAATAAACAAAATGAGGGCCCACAGAACCCCATAATAACTTGCCACCCTGTGTAAAATAAAACTTGTGGCTGGTATAGGACTTACCCCCATGCACAGAATTATTTTGTTGTTCCTTTTAGTAATAATGTGCAAACATGCTGATAGCAAAGAACCGGTTTCATTTGACTATTTAGACTTGGGAGATGTACAGACTTACCCCAATGACCATATTTTTTTTACCATATACTGATTTGCTTCCCTGTGCTGGATTCAAGCACATTGTTTTGCCATCTAATCAGGGTCAGTGTTGGTCTTCTTTTTTACTTCATGAGTAATTTTATTTAAACATACTGCAGTCTTTCCCATTTATTTTCCTTATTATTGTGTATTTTTCCAACATTTCAAGGAAGATTCACCTTTCATCAGTATTTTTAAAACAAATTCTATCTTAATTTGTAAATTAAAGTGACAGATAATAGCCCAGTGAACACAGGATTTCTAAAACAATATATTAAAATGAAATACCTTCCAGTCATGTATACAGCCGATATGCTCCAAGGATGAAAAATCCCACTAGTGTTCCCGTTCTGTCTTTAAGAGATTTAATATTTATTAAGCTAACAAAGACTAAAAAAATATTCTATATATTTTATTTTTTGCTTTGGAAATTCCGCATGTCTATTAAAATGAAGTGTTGTCTATTATTAAATGTATTAAAATCAACCACTATTTGCACAGGGATCTGGAGTATTTTATTATATATATATATAGCCTGCTATAGATGAGCCATTGCTTTCTCTCAGATTTTCTGGGCCGATTACCAGTAATTACAAGACGTTGCTTTATCTGGGGTCATGCAAGTGCGGGGAAGCCAAAGGATGACCTCAGCAGAGAGAGTGATCCAGAGAGCTAGGTAGCAACAACAACAACAAGTATTTATATAGCGCTTTTCTCCTGCTGGGACTTAAAGCACTTTACAGGTATATGCATACGAGAAAAAGAGTGAATTTTATAAACGACTGGGAGAAAAGATGGGTTTTAAGTCTTTTTTAAAAGTCTCTAAAGATGGGGCCTCTCTGATTGATAGTGGTAGAGAGTTCCAGAATGTGGGAGCAGCATGACAGAATGCATTGGAGCCGGATTTTGTGTGCACTTTGGGTAATGAGAGAAGAGACATATGTGTGGATCGGAGGGGGCGAGCAGGGATGTAGGGTGTTAATAGCTCTTTCAAGTAACAGGGTCCCTGGTCCTTTATCCTGGCTATATTCCTCAAGAGCAAGAAGGCAGATTTTTTTGCAGCGGAGATTTGACTTTTAAGATTTGACAAACCACTGTCAAGAAGTACTTGACCGGAGTAGCTCTGGACCCCCGAATTCTATGCCAGTTGTGTTAGTATTTCCTAGGATTTGCGCAGTTATCATTTGTCCTCTGATCAACATGACTTCTGTTTTATCAGGATTTACCTTTAACCAGCTAGCTTGCATCCATTCTAAGATGGATGCTAAGCATCTGTTGAATCATTAGTTCCTGGTGTAAAGGAAAGTTAGAGCTGCCTGTCATCTGCATAGCAGTGATATCTTAATCCATGTTGTCGGATGATGTCCTCCAGTAGCAGCATGTATATGGCAAATAGAGTGGGAGATAGAATGGATCCTTGTGGTACTCCACACGTTGGTAGTGTGGGAGCTGAGGAATACATTTCTGATGACACCCTTAGGCTAGGTTTCCACTTGGGTATTTGTCCTGCGTTATTTTCTTGATGAAAAACGCCAGGAAAAACGCCAAGAAAACTGCCACTGCATTTTTTTTCTGGCGTTTTAGCCTTCCTGTGGAAATAGCTTTTTTTGACCTTAGGCAGTTTTTCCAGCCTTTACAAGTTAGAAGTTTCATCCAGCTAAAAGGGATTAGGATAAATGGCAAGTATCTGCCCTCTCCTGATGTCATTTTCTTGGTAGAGTTCTACTTAAACACACCCCGGCGGACCCTTTTTTCTCTTTTCTGTGGTTTGTAAGGGATGCTTTATTCCGAATGTCTGCTCCTCGAGGAAGATTGGCCCCAAATGATGGTGCAAATTGTTTGCTGTTGCTTTTGGCACGCAGGATCCAGTTGACGCGTCGCGTATGTTTGTTTGTAATGGCATGTTTGTTCCAAATGGTGTAAAATTCAATATGAACTTTGTTTTGTGTGAAACTGTTTGGTTCCAGCCTGTTTCTCATAGGACACACAGATACTGGGTCCATCCTCTGCATTGTAACTGTGGGAAAAACGCCATAAAAAACGCCAAGGCATAAAACCCACATGGCTTTTTCATGGCGTTTTTTCTCTCCCATAGACTTCTATTGGAGAAAAACGCCAAGATTTCCTTGCAAAAAACGCCAGAGTGTCAACATGCTGCGATTTTGAAAAACTGTCACAGAGCCCAAAAAAGCAGAAAAAACGCCAGAGGACTGAAAAAACGCCGAACAGAAAAACGCCAAGTGGAAATGGCATTGTGCGATTTCCTATTGAAGAACAGCTAACATCCGGCTGCAGCGTTTTTTCACAAAAAAAAAAAACGTCGTGTGGCTGAATTGGCGTTTTTATGTGCGTTTTAGCAAAAAAAAAAAAAACAAGTGGAAACTAGCCTTATACTGACAGCTATATAAATTGGAAGGAACCTTCAGTGTATCTGGTGACCTCCAACTGTCTGAGTGGTAATGAAGATCAGGGTCAGAAGAGAGGGAAACAAAACTTTTCCTTCCACAACCCCCCCCCTCAAAACAATAAACCTAAGTCTGTTTAAATGGAACCCAATGAAGTCATCATGGCTTCATCTGGGCTATCATCAAAAACCAGAGAAATCACTGGTGCAATGTCAAAGTAAGTGAAATGTCACATAATTCTCTCAGCGGCCCATGAATCAAAAGCTATTATAAGATTAATAAAATCATAGTGTACTATGTGAGTGTTAGACTACAACATATTGTGTTATATGAATTAACATGACTAAAGTCCTAAATAAACCAACATATAAAAGTATATTATTTGTGTATGGGGGGAACCAGAGCTGAAGTTGATCAGCAACCAAATAATAGCTAAATTTCACTATATATTTTTATACATGAAGTTATATATTAATATAACATACTATATATATATATATGGACATGTCTTTTCAAAGTTTTGAAGAGCTTAAAGTCGATCATTAACCTCAGACTTCCCAGTGAGACAACTCATTTAGGTCAGTCTTTTGTTTTGCTATTGCAAAATCTTATAAATACTATTTTTCCAGAAATAGCTTCTAGGAAAATGCTTCCTTAAAAATGTATTATTATTATTAGATTTGATATAGACGAAACCCTCAAATTCTGTATCTCTATTACAGGGGAGAATTTGATCTAAACAATAACAAGAAAAAACATAAAACAGGAGAAGAGAACCCATCTATTGCAACCTTAAAACCTTTCAGGAGGACATTTAAGGCAGAAGATTGAGAAGTAGTTAGGCATGATGATTTGATCAAAGTAAACGTGTGAAGCAGAAGTCAGTGGTCTGGAGATCTTGGAGGTGGGTGGAACAGATGCTTTTCTAATTGCAGTGAACTTGCTGTTCTGACGAGGAGCTGGACAAGAGTGAAACATGGAAGGTCTAATACATATCCCATTTTGCCAATTTCCTGGTGATATGTGTATAGCAATCCGGAAACATGATAGGGTTAATGTCTAGATAGTCCTGTACTCCATCTCCATCTGTTCACGTGTGCTAAGTTCACTGTGAATGAGCAAATATTTGCTACATAGTTGAGCCAAGCAATGTTCTAAATTATAATGTATAACATTTTACAGTAGAACTATATCCAACAATTAACAGTTGAATACACATTTATTGTTTAGCACATCCTCACAAAATTCCGTTTAGGTCTATTACATGATTCAAGTATAAGTATAGTCATCAGAGAACAATCAATAGAAACAATCAATGTTAAACCGTAAATATCACAGAATGGTGTTCCATAGCATAGTATAGGTGCGCTAAAGTGGATACTTATGTACAATATCATACAAAATAAAAGTCCCTTAAAACTTTTAGTGCAATTTGGTTCTTGACTTGTATTGCTCCTAGCTTATAATTTTGGGCCATTGCTCTAGCACTGGACCAGGTAAGTGATTTTATCGAATCCTGTTTTAATAGTTATACTAACAAATCTTTTTTTTATGAGCAAAGCTGTTTCATGATGCCAGCATCGGCATCCAAAAGGGAGAGTTGATTTAACAATTCATGTGTACAAATAAAAAAGAAACAAATTATATTCTGCAAAGGTGGAAAAGAAAAATAAGGCAAAGAATAAGTAACAAAGGTGGTTTAGGTGTCTTTGAGGTCCTTAACATCAAACACAGTTTTATTGAAACCTACTTTAAGCTTATGTTTTTTGTTTATCAGTCAGTGTACTTGTTGTAAAGATACTTAATTTAAAGTATGCTGGCAGTACGTGGCAAAGTTTGCCCTTTTCCTAATCCCAAGCTTCCAAAGGGATCCTGAATTCCTTAGCCACGTCTTGGTTAAAACCCACAAATTTAACAATAGGGTAGAGATTAGTTAAAGGGAGGCTCTTGCATGCAGATCTAAGAAAAGAAAGCTCTAATACATATATCCTAGATTGTAAGACTTTTCTAACAGATCCTTCCTTACCACTGTAAACTGCTGCAGAATGAGGGTTCTTTATAAACAATATCTCCATATTATGTATACAAGGTATATTTTTAATGTATACACATTGCTTACTTTACTCTATGAACACCACTAAATACTGTAGGTTTATTGTATAGAAAATTGCCAAACCCGCATTAAAAGCCAATTTGAAGTTTTCAACCAGCCTGGCACATTTCATATATTATTATTATTATTATCTTTATTATAATAATATTATTTATATAGCGCGAACATTTTACGCAGCGCTTAATACAATACATATATTCAAGGGGTATCACAAGACGAGTATTGACAGACTAAGACAAACCGATACATTAGGTGGAGAGAGCCCTGCTCGCAAGCTTACAATCTTGAGGGAATGGGGTGACAAACATAAGGCACAGAGAAAGGGTGAGAGGTAGTGTGGTGGTTGTATCAATGACACGGAAGTTCTAGCAGCTAAGATGGTGCGGCTTCTCTGAAGAAGTGAGTTTTGAGATGTTTCTTGAATGTTGGGAGGGAGGGTGAATGCTGAACGTTCAGTGGAAGTAGATTCCAGAGATATGGGGCAGCCCGAGTGAAATCTTGTAGACGGGTATAGGAAGAGGTGACGAGTGAGGAGGAGAGCCTTAGCCCATGGGAAGAATGTAAGGATCAAGTAGGAGAGTGTTTGCTTATGAGGGCAGAAATGTATGGAGCAACAGTGTTATGAAGGGCATTATATGTTAGTACCAGGATTTTAAATTTAATTCTAAAGGTAATTGGGAGCTGGTGGAGGGTTTTACAGAGGGGGAAGCAGAAGAGGAGTGGAGTGCAAGGAAGATAAGCCTAGCAGCGGCATTTAGGATAGACTGTAGAGAAGACAGTTGAGACAGTGCAATGCCAACCACAAGAGTGTTGTAGCAGTCAAAACGGGAAATGATAAGTGAATAAACCAGAGTTTTTGTGAATTCTTGGGTGAGGAATGGGCAGATGTGACAGATGTTTTTTAGGTGCAAGCAACAGGATCTGGTGAGGGACTGAATGTGAGGGATGAAGGAAAGGTTAGAGTAAATGATGACTCCAAGGCATCGGGCCTGGTTAGTACAAGTTCTTTTTTATAGAGTACTGATTGTACTGCAGGAAAGGATTCTGTGTAGCAGAATAGACCCGGACACAAGATACGAGGACCTGAAATCAAAGCAAGTGGGAGGCAAGACCCAAAATCTTCCACTGAATAGCCTATGTCAAACATAGCAGGGTCAGAACCAGGACCCTTTAAACTCAGGAACAGCAAGCAGGGTCAAGACAAGCAAGTTCACAACAGGAAAATCAAACAAAATAGCACAGGAGCAATAATAGAATATTGGACACACCAAGGGCAGTTGAATTCTGAAGGTCCCGTGCTAATATAGGTCATCAGGGCTGAAACCATGGAATAAAGGCCAAGCAGGGTCAGCTGAGGTCAAAAAACGTGCCTGCTACGCAGTAGCTGTGAGTTAGCGGGCCTGCCAAAAGGCAGTTTCATGTATTGTCCCAAAATATTTGCAACTTTGGTCCAACTGCCAATTTAAAGCATTAAATTATCCCATAAAGCCCTTGTAATAGAATAAAATGCAGAAGTTTAAATACGGCACTCATAATTTCTACTCTTCAGTAACTCAATTCCCTTGGCACAAACCCAAAAAACTCAAATCTTGCAAATTTAGCAAGTATAACTCAGAATTACAGTACCGCCAGCACCGATTCCAAATCTAAACCAGATCTAAACCAAGATAATTGAAAATCAAGTTTCAACTAAGTAAAATGTGTCCTATAAAAGCGAAGACCTCTTCCTTAATTTAGACCTGCTCTAATGAAAATGTGTTTTCACCAAATCTGGATATTGATTTATCTGGTATTCATACCAAAAATCTTTCAATCCTAATTGATAAAAACGGTCTTAACTTAAAGTTGTTACCTTTGTAGCAAGCACTTAAATAAAAAAAATCCATGTTCAATTGCATGTTGATACTTTTAGTTTCTGACAAACATCACTTTTTCATGGACATATGCAACAGTTGTATCTCCTATGGTACAACTAATATATATTGGGTTAAGTTTGTGCTTAATAAAATGAAAAATGGAATGCCCAATGGCAAGGAAAAGTAAGTAAACCTTTTGGAACAGCATTTTTGTATAAATTTGTGTTAAAACAGAATATGATATGATCTTCATCTATGTTACAATAATGAAAAACAATCTGTTTTAACCAATAACACACAAACTATTGGTATTGTCCAAATTGAATACATCATTCAAACATTAACAGTAAGGTTTGGATAAAGTATGTAAACCCCTAGGCTAATCACTTCAACAAAAGATAATTGGAGTGAGGAGTTAGCATTAATCTTCGTATTCCTTTATTTCACTGTGTAAATAAATTCTCCCACAGAGATGGCTGAGTTGGTTTTGTATATCCCATAGTTAAATTGTTCAAGAAAAATAAAACCCATTGGCTCTTCTTGCAGGAGACAGTTAAGTCTTGACATGAGATGTTCATGTCTCCTGAAAACTTCTGGCTTTATGTGTAGTTTACGTCTTATCTATGACAAACACATAGACATAAAATGCAAATGCTACTGAAAACATATACTGTATATCTAGAGCTAATCATAACTGACATATACTAATGACCTAAAATGCATACATTTTCATACAGAGAAAAAGGTAAAAAAAACAAGGTTAAAAAAAGGTAAAAATGGAGATTAGTTTGATCACTAGCTGATTATAATTCTTGAGAAAATAACGAATGGATTTATCTTTGTATATAATTCTACTGATACCAGCAAATCAGACAAGAAAACAGTTCTGCAAAAGATTTTTGAATAGGAAATATAAAAAAAAGGTTTACATTTATTTGACAGTATCTGTAAGATGACAGCTGATATGGAATGCTAATCAAAAGGCAAGCATCAAATGCCGTTCTTATCAAACCCAGCTTTTATGAATCTCATGTTAAATATTAACACTAATATGACAATTTAACTACTTTCCTGAAAATGAGCAGCTACAACAATTTTTTATTAATCTTCCCAGATATCTGTTACCCAAAACAATGAAGAAATACGCATACAATTCCACCACAACAAGTGAAGGAAAATGTAACCTACCATGGACCACATATAATAATTAAGAGGCAGTCAGACGTTTTGATCCATAATTGGTGAAGCGGCCTCTCTCTCCAGAGCAAGGACCAATGATCACTCACTTACCAAGAAGTCTTGACAGGCTGGCAACATCAATGGACGCCTACTTCTGTGTCAAAATGGAGAATTTGGCCTTAGCTATAGACTTTTAATATGAGCTGTGGTATTACATTTCACATTATTTTCACAATACATGAGCTATAGATTTGGATTTCATGCAGGAGAAAAATCTGTTGCAAGAAATCCCCCAGAGCCTGCAATGAAAAATGTGGATTAAAAAAATGCATTTATAAGTTAGGCCTGGTTCATTGACATTGAGAACTTTCAAGGGTAGGCTACCCAGAACTCTCTCTTAAAGGACAGTGTAGTTGTAGGACTACCACTGGTGTAAGGAAGCTGGAGAAAATGGCAGAAGAGTAGACAGAAAGGCTGTGATCACATGCTGTTCCACTGCCTGAACTGGAGATCCTGGGAAGCAGGGCTTCACTTGGAGACTCCACGTCAAACTTGGAAAGTTCCCAGGTATGCTTATTAACTGATATTAAACACACATATTTTGGGGATCCAGTACAATGGCATCAAGGAGGGACAATGTTTTAGCCACATTTCTTTGGATTACAGAAAAAATCTAATAAAAAAAGAAAATGTACATATAATCTTTTTTATACATATAATCTTTTTTTAAATATATGTTAGTAGAGGTTTACCTATAAGTCCTATAAGTTCACACATATCATTTCTTATATTTTCATTTGGTATTTAAAGGGATAACATGTAGGACATGTCACATTAATAATAATTCCCAGTGATAAAACGTAATTACAAAGTTAAATACAATATTTCACAATAAAAAAAATCAGGACGAGCACTCTGATGTTTAATGAAATAACATTTCCAATGTGCTCTTTGAAGAACATTGGCAGCGTTATTTGATTGCTTAAATATGGCAAGCCCTTTGATAGTTGCCTTTTGCTGAATCTGCCACCTCATGAGGCACAGCAGATGCATCTGATGAGGAAATATTTGACATGTCTATCTCTGCGACAAAATGCTTTACAAAAGGGTTCTCTGATTACTGTAATAAAATATGTAGAATGATTTGTAAAAGCTGCATTTGCATGTTTTTATTTATATTACTGTAGGCAAATTGAGTTCCTTTGAAAGGCTCCCCAAATAAAATAATAATTAAATAAAATCCAAAGACCATTTGCACTCAATGTCAATCAAGAACTGTAAGATTATTTCCAAGTGATACATTTTTAACATAGGGTTTACAATATAAGTTTACATGTTTTTCCGATCCCAGCAGACACATAACATTACAATTAAAATATTGATAGCTTCAAATATATATATACAAAACAAAAAAAACATTCTATTCTATAACATACTGTCAAACACCCTTTTTTAAGGAATCCTTGCAGCTCTGTTTCTCACGGAAAAGCTATACAAGCTGGATAAAAAAAAAAACATGACATGCATATTCCTTTAATTTATTTAAAAAAATGAAATCTACCATTTTTAAAATCGACAATTTTTCAATTACGAATGCAGGTAAAATGTTTCATGGGGTAATTATGTGCTTGATTTTTTAAGCATAGAGGGATTGATCAACTGAGCATTAAACACAACATATACTTAAAGACTTCTATACAACTTAAATGTCACTACTAATAGGAACCTCACAATGGTAAATGTATGCTTGATTAGGTATTATGACAATGTAGACATGTCAGTCTTGGTGGCACAAAGGCAGTCTGTAAAAGATTTAGAAATGTTTGCACGAAGAGTATATTCAGTGGATGTGTTTTGTAAAGGAAATATATTAGGTTTCTGATATATTAAAACATCATTTAAAGTACAGATAAATGTAGGGAATCAATGGATCAGATATTATGCAATTATATGAATATGTACTTGACAAAGAAGGGGAGGATAACGGTAGTATCATACCATTTAAGATAATGTATAGTGGTATTAGAAAAGTAGAATTTCTAACCATGCAGCCCTCTTAGATTGTGTATTTTTATAGTATAAAACTTATGCCATCCTTGATCTTTTTGCCATAAATATATACATGTTTAAATATATAATACATTAATAACATAAGGTACATAAAAACACGATTTGATGGCATATAAGAACCAATTGGTCAATCTGCCAAACCTTGTTATTTTGTCCTTGGTCATCTCATACTCAGGTTTTATGGGTAGTAGGGGATCATGGGTCGGTTTTGGAGATCCTCTGATCTCCCCTGTTTGTCCCAGGAAGCTGTAAAAATGATGGAGCTCTGTTGTAGCACAGACCACCACTATAGCGCCTACATGGCCACCTGGCAAAACCCTTTGGATGAAGCGGGGAGTTTCGTCCCTGGCCAAAGTCTCCAACAAAGGTTTGGTCTTTAAGAATCTGTTTTGGTCCTATTATAGTTTGCACTTACAGACAGCAAAGTATATCTTATACATTCAGGAACGAGTACGATGGGTATTGGAAAATGTACTGCAGTATTTTGCAACATACCTAGTCTTTACATGGTCAAATAATGACTGATTTTAATAGTAGTATTTGCAGTATGTGACCATGCAAGATTACTTAGTACTAATACATGCGCATGTATGCAGTATATGGTACAATTTCTCATAAAATAATATTTTGCCCTATTTTTGTATACTTATAGGGTGTGCATTATACATGTGTTAAAAAATAACAATGTTAGTAACATTAAACAGCATTATGACCAAAGGTACCATATTTCCCCAAGTATAAGACGCACCTTTTTTTTTGGGGGCCACATTTTTTTACATTTTTTTTTACATAAAGTTATTGTACTGGCTGCCTCGGCATGATATGAGTGTGATTGATGTTAGCTGCTAGCAATAGATGCACATCACTTTCAGTCTCCCTGTGCCCCCTACACACTGATCCATGCTAACACACACTCATTCACTCCCTCACCTTACCTGAACTGCAGATCTTCTGGTGCCGCTCGCAGACTTCCGTGGGGGCCGCTGTTTCCCCTCTGCCTTGCTCGAGCAGGAACTGAGTGGAGTCATGTGATGCGATGTGCATTCACGTGACTCCACTGGGTCACAAAACTGGTAAGCAGCAGGTCCCCTTTTTAGTAAAAAAAAAAATTTTTAAAAAATCTACCACCACTGTATAAGATGCACCCAATTTTTGGACCCCAAATTTTTCTTATACATGGGGAAATACAGTATATCACACCCTAAAGACTAGATCTTTTTTTCACCTTTACCCATATTCTTTCATTTTCCTATTTAGTACACACACATAAATTAGACATGTGCAATGTGCAAGCTACATTTTTTGTTTTGTTTTTTTAAAGGTTTTGATACCCACAGCTGATTTTGTCCACCTTTTTTGTTCCATACAATTTTATTCTCCTCAAAAAAAAAAAAAAAAAAAGAACTAATGGTAAGAGAAAATAGAAAAATTGCCTGCAAGGTTTTGGTTTGTTGTTTTCCAGTATATCTTTCCCAAGGATTTTAACCAAATCAAGGTTTTTATTACTGCTTTAGAGTTTCCATGCTATAGCGTCCTAAAAATGGTAATCCCCATTATTGTTATGTCACAGTTGAAATTCTCAATTAAATACATGAGACTCAACTTTTGGTTCTGGAAAATTAGGGTATATGTTTTCATTATAGCCTAATACAATAACTTGTCAAATATACATAATTTTTTTTATACTTTTATGTTTAAAAAGACCCAGCTTTTGTTACAGTGAGAATGACAGCAATCTTATATATGGCTTCCTTTTACACAATAAAGGTTTTACACATTGCATGAATTTCATAATGCTAATTGGTGAATAGTTAATGTTGCTATGGAAACCACATTACAATGTTGGCAGATATTTGCTTTGATTCATCTTGTACTTCCAAGGAAAAGCGACAACTGATATTTCAAAACAGCCACTTCGACTGATAGATCTCATCAAGAAAATACACTTTCATATAGCAAGTTGTATCACATCGTATGATGCAAAATACATTTTAAAGAGATACTACACAAGCTACTTAAATTTTATTCTGTTAACTGATACAATAATTAAATCACATACATTTGATAATAGGGAGATGTGTAATTAGCAATAAACATGAACAGAATTATTAGTCATTAACCAAAATTCTAATAAAACATAACGAACAGTTCGAACGTAGACATGTAAATTTAAAAAAGATTCATAAAAAAATCACAATTTAACAACATCTTCATAGGGTATGTCCAACATATATAAATGTTGTCAATTCTAGTTTTGTGAATGCATTTATTGTAGGAGGCATTGCTTAAACTGGTGGCGCTAGATAAACAAATGTAAAAAATATAATAGTAATATTAATAATAATAATAATGTATTATTTAAAGAGATCTATTAACATATGTTTTATTTGCAATTACTTCATAAATCAATGGTAACAGCATATTTTTATAAAACACAAAAACGATTTAGTTTAATTGAGATGACGGACACTTTCCAAAATACTTTGCCGGTAGCTATAAGAATGAAAAATTGTATACTATTTTTTCATACACTAAAAAAATAGACACACATGCAGATATATGATTAATCAAAACTTTTACGTAATACTTTTGTTATATTTAATTGTATGATAATGCCATTCTGTCCAACTGGCCATATCTGACACTCACCTCAGCTCTTTGAAATATTTTTATTCATTGGGTTTCGTTTTTAGCAACACAAAACCCAATAAGTATTTTCAAACCCCTTGACACTTAGCGGTGTTTACCAATACCTGCATAACTTTTTAAAATGTCTATAAAAACCTGCAAAGCTTGATCTATGCAATATCTTCAATGAGCATCAATTTATGGTTTACATCCGTCTCAAATAACATGCAGAATTCTACTCACTGCCCCTTCTCATCCTTGTAACACCTTGAAATATTTATATTCCACTTGTATCGGGAGCCTCATGCTATATTTGTTTTTTCACCATATGCAAATGCAAGCAACTTTGCTTTTATAAAGGCAGTGTACAAGCACATCTCAATAGGAGATATATTATTATTATCATTATTTTTAAAATGGCATGAGATAATAGACAGTTATGATATTTTAAAAGATGCAGTAGAATGGGCAACATGTTTATGATTTACGTATAGTTGGGCGAGCATAGCTATGCCTAGCTCACCAACAGGTGAGGACTATGGACTGGCTAAAGCTCATCCTCTATAGTTTAACCCTCGTACATCCATATTAAATGAAAACAAGGATTTTGATATTTCATGGGTGAGTCTGACTCATATAGCAGTGTCAATTTTTGGCTTGGTTTGTGGCGTGACAGGGCCAGCATATTACTCTATATTCTATATAGTCCTATAATAGATATTCTCTATGTTTGTTATGCCTCATTATCATATTACAATTTTGTATTGTGCCATAGGGACAATAAAACATATTTTATTGAAATCTGGCCTACACTGCCCTATTGTATTCCACAATATTTAGAGTGCATGAATGAAAACACTTTCTACATCTACTATTATTGAATTTTATACATTGTGCCAAGATTATTAAATGTTTGAAATTATCTTGCTTTTTACAGTAAATGGAGCACCACTAATTATCATCTCTTAAGAAAAGTTATTTGCATGGGTTTTCCCTCGGATATAGGCACAAATTATGAAAATGCGGCTACCAGGGACATAACAAATATATTTCCAATGCCTTAGAGAAATCTCTTTTTATACATGTTTTACAAAGTTCTCTTTAATAAACAAAAAAAATTACTTTTGGTACTTTTCATTGTGAAGAATAGGTTCTCTGTTGGCTTTTAAAAGGGCAAATTTGGTTAGGATGATACCTATAGTAGCTAACTGGAGTATAATAGATTGCAAGCTTCATGCTAACCAGGTATCTTCATGCCTAATATTTAATTTATGTATTGCAATCTATTATACTTTAGAATATACTTCAGTATTATACTACCATCCTTACCAGATGTTTTCTTTCTATGTCTAACTCAATACCTTTATCAACATTGCAAAAATAGCATTTTAATAATCAGTTTGAAGATAAAGAATTATCAATTTCAATTATATTTCAGATCTCTAAATTATATGATGCACTGAACTGATAAATGAAATAAATCTGTACATATATATTAATTGAAAAAAACTGATGTAATGCCACCTAAAATTTCCTTTTGAAATTACAAATTCCACATTGTTATTTGTTGTGAATTGTATTTTTGATCTACCAGATAAGAATGTAAGTTGTTTTTTTTTACCCATATCTTTTTATTTGGCTATGTAACCACATATGTAGACCTTGAAAACTATAATTATCAAGAGAAAGACCCAATGAATGGGTTCTCATTTGACTCCTTCAAAAACATAATGTAATTGATTACATCAAAGGGACAGCTTTTAATTATCGCCTTGACAACAAAGTTTTTTTTAATTATAAAATATGGTTGCAGGAGTAGCAGTGTTTGGGATCCATATGTAGTTTGAGCTGACATGCTCAGCCAGGACAATAAAACAGCTGATACACAAAAGAGACGTCTAGACAGTGCCCCATCAGTCTGGCTAAATTTGGTGCTGGCATTCCCAAAGGGATCATGATATAATTGTTCTGGCCTCCGTGTTCATTTTCCTTGTCACATGCTATTCCAACTACGCATCCTTTCATTCAAATATATTAGGCCCATCCCAACATTCTATTATGCAAACATCAAATTAATGCAAATTTGAAAACAAAGGATATACAAATACATGATTCCAAAATAAAAAAAAAAACAACAGAATTATATTAAATATACAGTTAGAAATACATATTTAGAATGTTTGATCCAAAATGAAATAGAGAAAAAGAAAAGAAAGCAGCCCGGCTCATAAACATAAATCTTACTTAGAGTTTGCAGACTAGGTACATACTCATTTACCTTGACTGCCCAAATAAGTGTGTGCAAGAAAAGCTATTTATTTTGAAAATAAAGATAGGCAATATTATAATCTATTTAAAACTCAACAACATGTCATGCAGTGCCATACGGACAAGGAGTCAACTACATAACAGGGGGCACACTTCAATACGAGGACTGGCATAAAAACGGCCAACAATGTAATCCTTAGTAATTTTTATATCGAGGCAAATATGTAATTCTAGGTTGTTTAGATAGTCCTGCGTTACTAGCTACGGGATCTGTAGTAGTATGCATGGCACTGACCATTTTTTTAACTTGGTATATATGTTAATTGCCACGGTTTGCTTTGTAGGTTGAAATCACATTTTCAACTATCTCCCTTTAGAGTAATTTTTAATCACCATAATGCTAGTATTGTTAAACTATTGACCAATTATGCTTGTATAAAAATGTTTATTAGTAATAAATGCTTAATGATAGTAGGGTGAGTTTAATGTGATGTTGAATAGATGGTAAATGAATAGCAATCCTCACACACTTTGGAATGGGAAAAAAAAGAGAAAAGAACAAATTATACATTTTATTACAGTTAACAAAGCAAAGCTGGGCCAATATATCTGCTTTTTAATCTATTTGTTTTTTGCCATTGCGATCTATACAAGGATTGCCACTCATCTGTATTGTATTCGGTCCAGTAACAATTCTGAAGGATTAATGCCAGAAATATAAAATCTAGTCTTTTTTTTGCTGATCCTGTAAAGATAATTATAGTTTCTAAATTAATCCAATTAACTAGTTACTCAATGTAATACTCATGTAACAGAAATATATATATATATATATATATAATCAGAGGTAAAAAAGTTTATAGGAAGAAACATCTAAAGGAACAAATAATATAAACACAATTTAGTTTTTAGATCATCAACGCGGTGAGGAGCCTCAATTACCATGTATATACAATGCAAACAGTCATTTCTAAATTTTGTTTTCCAAAATGACTTCTCTAGATTGATTGTATTACAGATAAACCCAATTTATCCTAAAAATGCAAAGCTCTACATCTTAGTCCACAGCTGCTTGTAGCGGTCTTTAGATCAGCATTGAAAAATTAAAGATACATGTTTGACCGTCTTTTGTGATTAATCATTTTTTTTCCTCAAATCGAAATCTTATTCATGTTTTCAATGTACTGAATGCCTCCCTATGAGGGCTTTTAGGTATTAACTGGATTAAAATGAATATATTTGCAAAAGGGCTCTTTTCAGTTGACTAATGTGCATTTGAATTGATACAAAGTTGTGTTGTGTGTGTGATAAATGACAATAAGATGGCCTTATGTCTGGAGAGACAGAGTGTGCGGTGTAAGGGAGAGGAGGAGATGCTGTTGTTCTGTTTGTAGTGTCTGAGGAAGCACGGACTATTATATATGCTATCCGGCATTGAAATGTAGTTTTTGTTGCTTTGTGATGTGGTAAATAGTCTGGGATTTCAAGGTTTACACTGGAGTACAACAGAAGAAAATGTTAGCTGTGAGAATTTCCCTTTTCGCTCCTGTCTCTACATATAGTTCATGGGCGCTTGTCTGCAGCTGCCCCTCTTACAATTTGAATAGAGGAGGGGGGGGGAGTCTTTTTGGGGAGGGAGAAAAGCTCTGAATACCTTTTTCCCAATGCGAGATGAGGCATATTGAAAACTATATTAAATTACCCTGATTAACAATTTAGCCACGAACAGGGGAGCTTTGGGAAATCTGTATAGGCAAGACCGGGAGCTATTCATGCCAGCGGCAAAGAGGTCGAAAGGTTTCTGAAGTTCACATGCTCAGAGTCTTTGTTATGCTAACAGACAATCTCAAATCAGCTGCCAAGTGGAGTGTGAAATATAAATGATTCCTTGAGAACTTCCAATAAGTTGTCACTCCTGCTAGTCAAATACCAGGACAGTCTGACATCATTTATCGCAAGCCCTGTTTTATCATCATTGGTCGTCTGCTGATTATATCTCTTCTTTCAAAAAGCAATTTCAAGGAAAATGCCTACCAGCAAAACCCTCAATTTCTCATTTTTGGCATAAAAAATTAAAGAAGAGAATATTTAATTTTTTTTTAGGGGGGGGAGATGTTCTTGTTTTGGGAAGTCTGATGTCCCTCCCATTAGCACGAGAGGTCATAGAATGTCAGTCACAATCGAGACAGCACACTGTCTTCGGTCTAGACTGCATTTTTTTCCCAGGCTTGTAATTTACAACATCTGCATACTTAAAAACATCTAGTGTTCAAAGTTTTATTGGCAAAATGTGTGTCTGTGTGTGAAAGGAAAACATCACTGAAGGGAATGGCTTAACCTTTTCAGTGCTGAAGAAGTGTTTCCCTTCATTCTCACATTCAAAAGATTTTTGGTTAGATTTGGCAAGAAAGCACAAATACATTTTACCTATATTTTAAATAACAGACACACAATAAGGATCATGCTGTTTCCAAAGGATTCACAGCATCCCTAGCAAAGGAATCCGGGCGAGAAAGAGTTAAGACCCCTTCTAGAAACAAAATAGCTCAATTAAAAAACACTGTTTTCACTCTGAAGGTAGTAAAAGAAAATGGAAGATGAAAGGAAAAATCCTACTAATTAATCTCGTCGCTCACATCAGAGAGAAATAACAATAAGATGCATGCAGTGTCTGTGCATCTGGAAACATGACATTTCCCCAAAAAAACATACACCCAAATTTGTTCCACAAAACATTTTGATAAAATAATTTACATAAAATACACGTTATATATATATTAGTTAGATATACCCTATAAACCGTATAAAATGTATTCAAGAAAAAAAACGGTAATTTTTTAACTATTACTTATTCTAGCACTTAAATAAAAAAAGTTACTTTAAAATGTAAAATAAACTAGATAAAAAACCCAAAGTCAAATGTAAATGTGTAGACATAGCTGTAATAGCAGCATTATGATTGTATATTATTGCTTACGTTTGTTACTAAAATAATAAAATTAAAACATCGAAATGTAATTTATGAAAGAAATTTCTGGTTTGGTTTGGTAAATCACATGAATCATCCTAGATTGGAGAATAAGCAAAGAACAAAATAACCTTTTTTTAGCATTATGCCTTTAGATCTCATAAAAAATATGTGGGAACAATATACAAATAGTTATAGCCCTGATTTTTGTCATGTGAAAAAACGGAATTAAAAAAGAGAATTCCAATTTGTCGCTTCTGTTATTAGCAGCATTCAAATCAATTAATATATTAGATGTTTTATTTTGTATACTAAAAATACATCTAAATATATTGCTAAAATACATGTTTGATTTGTTTTTAATGGAATAACTTATTTTGCTTATTATGTATGTGCCATTGAAAAAAATGTTGAAAACACCAAACTCATACAGACATGAACTTTAAAACTTTATAAAAATTATGTTTTGTTTTAGGAGATTTAAATGTTTAAAATGTTAACAATTATAGTGCCCCTCTTGCATTAACAATGCATAATCTATACACACGAAGTTTTTTTATACACAAGCCCGTATTTTTAGTCCATACACATTAATATAGAAACAGAAAATTACAGTGGTCTAAATGTGTGAGTATATATATATCTATATATATAGATATATACATACACACACACACATATATATAGATATATACATACACACATATATATATATATATTTATATTACAAAAAGATTATTAAGAATCCATACCTAATTATAAGTAAATTAACAGGAAAAAATGTTTTCCTTGATGGCAATAGAATGCAATAAAAAATACACAGCGTTTGCATCAATCTGCAGTTGAACTATTTTACGAAACTTTAGGTTTCTCAAATACATAAAAGAACAGGTTACGTTAAATGAACTATATATATATATATATATACACATATATATATATATATATACACACACACACACACACACACATATATATATATATATATAGTACAAACAGTCACTTGAATTTGCTATTTTTGCTACATGAGCTTGAGTGGCTGTCGTACCATTAACATGAAATAAAGTTGGTTTTTTTGTTTTATTTTAATTACCTTTAAACACATTAATATACACAAAACAAAGCTGGAACACTTATTTACTGTCATAAAGAACACATATTTATGGCTTAAACATGTTAGATTGTGAGGTTAACGTGTGATCTGCCACTGTTCTGTAAAACAAAAGAAACAGTCTAACAACAATAGCACATATAATAAAACCCCTTTATCTGACAGCCCATCTGGGACTTGCTCTCAATACAAGTTAACAAGAAGGAAATGATAAGATAACATTTATAGAAGGTCAGAAGTCAAATGCCAGTCAGCGACTTTTAACCTCTTGGGTGATAAACAGGAATACACAGGAAAAAAGGAGGTTATTCAATGGTTCTTAACAGTACATATTTAATGCCATCTAATAGGTAAAATGAACCTAACTAGGACTTCAAATATTATACATTATGATCAATTAAATACAATCTGAAAATTGTTGAGATTTTACAATTTTTGTTAACACATATCAGATATTTGAATTAAGTACACATCAAAATGGACAATATAAAATTAAGTGTTTACAGTTGACAGACACAAACAAACAATAAATCAGCCTGCATAGATTAATCCTTATTATAATAGATATATGTCCTTTGTGAAGTGCTCTCTATAAAGCATTTGGTAAATAGTTTAGCAACGTAACAAAAAAAAAATTCTGTTTCCCTTTTTCTATTCAATCTATTTTTCAGTACATAACTGATTTGGAGGAAATTTTAATAGTGTAGTACTTTTGTTACATGCATCTCACATTGTGCAGTACTTTTTTGTGTAAAAGTAGGATGTAGAGACGCAAACAAATACTGATGCTTCTGGTAATCAAGTAGGATTCTATTCTCTGTGTATGCTCTGTTGTAACCCACAATGAAGGAGATGTAAAAAAGACTCCATGCATTATTACGAGGCCCTTCAAGAATGACTGTTCCTTTAAATGCTTCGCAAAAGCAAACAGAAATCTGATTTTAAATATTTATCGCAAGTATTTTAATGGCATTTCGAGCGCACTCACCTTTATTGACAGTCTGTATTGTGAAGTCCATTTGTCTCACAAATGCCCCCCAAGCAGAAGAACAAGGACTGTCTACATTCTGTTAATGTTTAGTTAAAAAAACACACACACCAAGCAGGCTTAATCAGCATGCTGATTGCATAGGCAACTAACAAATAATTTACCACTCTAAGCAATGCATTCCATTAAAAGCTCATTAAATTTTCTGTTCTCCAATGAGAGGATTTCCTTTGGAAACGCATTCATTTTTTCGCCAGAAATTATCTCTTTGCTTTTGCTAAAATATGTATTTTTATACTCAGATATATATAGCTCTCACTCTACAGTCACACAATTAACCGTATGCTTAGTATTTATTTTTTATTATTATTTTGTATTTGAAATGGTTTGGTATGGATTTGGAACATAGTCTCATGAAAAAAATAGGAAACTTCCAAAATCTATGCTTTAATGAGTGAACGAACAACGTTTTATCAGTTTCCATTTTGACAGTGGTTATAGTAAAAAAAAAAAAAAGCTTTGGTTTTTATTAAAATTCAACTTCAATGATTGTGTGCATTTTTTTCTGAACATTAATGAAGACAAATGTGTTCCTATATGGACGAAAAGACCAGGCTCACATGTCACTTATGGTTACGGTGCACCACAGCTGTTGTAAAGGTAATCATTTTTGGTTAATTAATGGATAGTAGATATGTACCACACACAAAAAAAAGAGACAAATAATATCAGCGGTGACATTGCTATGCATCGTTTAGTAGACAATGGTATTGTAACATAAAAGGCCGCTTTAAGTGGCTACAGAGCTGTGGGCTGCTTTTTCTTTTTTAACAATGATGCTCACTTCCTATTCCATTATTTTCCATATTAAAGGAAATACAGCTACATAGAGTTTACCATTTACCCTTGTTTTGAGGTATGGTTAAAGAATACCTCGGAACGCTCCATGTTTGACCCAGAGTCTCCAAGCAAAGCACTGCTTCCCTGGGTCTCCGGGTCGCTTTTGATCCTTGTTCTTTAGGGCTGGGGAGTTGCATTTAGCAGTTCTCATGCCCCATCCAATTCCCCTCACAACCAATTTAATTCTACTTGGGGCCAGTGTGGCTAGGGGACAGGGCTTTACCAAGACTACTTATGGCCTACTAGTAGCTATAAGTACTTAAGTCAGTCTTAAGAATACTGTATTTAAATGATATGACTTATAAGCACATCGTTATAATTCATACCCACCAAACATTCAGAGCTCATGGAAAAGATGGACATCACAGGAGGGAAGATGGACATCACAGGAAAAAGCAAATTGTTGTTCATTGCCTCCCTTTAGCTGGTACCATGGCCAATGACACTGCCTATACCTCCATAAAAAAGGACTCACTAAAACGGGCAATTCTGACGCCCCAGCCCTGGGTATAAACCCACTGGATAAAACAGACCTGTTTTGAGAAATATACAATTTGCATTTAAATACTATTTTGTAGATTACGTCTCGGGTTTTAATCAGCAAAAAGACATTACAATCAAGTCACATAATAATAATGAAATTATAATAAGTGTGTAAAACATTAAAACATCAGGATTTTAATTAATGTGCAACTCTGCATTCCTAATTGAGTTCATTTTAAATTTGGGTCATTTTGCATGAGCGATTTTAATACAAGGTTGAAGTTGTTGCCATACAGCACAGAGAATTCAGGACTCCCTCTGCTAATCCAGAGTTTAGGTTCTAATCAAACCAGAATATCTACACTCTTAAAATCATTGGATCAACTTTAGGAGTTTACAGAAACAACAGACTACCTGAATCAAGTATATAATACAAGTGTTTCCTGATGAAGAAAAAAACTCAATAATTCTAAATTTCTACAGTAAATAAAATCCAGTTTATAAGTTTCTTGGCTGCTGGTCAAAATAACTTGTTGATCTTCGCATAACAGGCAAAATAATAAAGGGTAACATGTCAGGGTTAGTGTACCTAACGTTCTTTTTCATGAACAGGAGTTATTGCACCATAATGTTACAGGTGAGAATATAATAGGTGCTCTCTACAAATATTTGTGCTTGGATGCCCTACGGTGTTATTTCTTTACTGGTCTGTGTTGGACTATAAAATACTTGGAGACTCTCCCGAGTGAGGATGCGTCGTAGGGCAGGGTACTCAGATCAGATGTGCTCGTCTCCTACCTCTTCGTACACATTTTCTCTGGGTAATGGTGAGTCCAGATGCGGATCTCCTTGCTCAATTGTGTCTACAGGGATGTTAGATGTACCCTACTGATGAGGCCCATGAAGGTTGAAACATACATCTAGGGTCATTGACTCTGCCCCTACTCATCTTTAGTCATACCCAACACAGGTGTCCTGATTTGGACACCTGAAATGTTAGGCATATGTACCTGTTCTAGGATCTATATTAATATATTACCATGTACGTGGTAATGTTTGCTTTTTTTATAATTGTTACTTCTTAGAACTATTTCACTTGTGGTGTAATGCTGAATATATCAATAATATGAAGTAGAAACAGAAATGGAGTAGCACAACTTTACACAAACATATTTTTGTCATGCAACCAATATATTTTTGACAGCGCATACAGAATCAAGACATGAAAACGTTGCCTGCCTAAATAAAGCAAGCTGTAGCCACGTAGCTATATAGATTAGCACACAGTTTCCCAGTGAAAGCCTTAATTTGATGATTCAGATGTGGCATTTTATTCCACTAATAGGTACAGCTAGGTGCAATTTATTTGATACATTTTGGTATAGCAGACACATTGCAAAGATATTCTTGTGACATTTCATGTTCAGCTTTCATTTTAAACCTTTAAGAATAATAGTGTCTTAATGTGCCAACTCTGTCAATGGATCATACTGCATTATATTTCGTGCAAACTTTAATGGATGCGTCCTTCTTCCTTCTCCTTCTGCATAGCAGGTTCCAAGGCTAAGACAAATGCAGAGGCTTTTTTCAATTTATATCAGTGAGTTTTTTCTTTATATATATATATATATATATATAGATATATATAAAATATCTTATTTCTTTTTTGAATTTGAGCCTCTTGAACACATCTGTTGTAAATGCCACACTAACCAAAAAACACAATGCCATTCCTTCCCAGTATTGAAAGATCCAACATTTCAACACTTTTTAAAAAATAATGAGCCATCTAGATTATAAATATATACGGGATATATATATATATATCCATGTAAAGTTCCCTGATTCTAAACAATGTCCACCACAAAGTGAGATTAAAAAAATAAATAGAAAACTCACTGATCGGAGGGTGGGCAATGAGTTTAATATTCAATAAAGGCTAAAACTTACCAGCACTCAACACCAAACCTGTATAGAGATACATTAAGTAAATATAAGGCAAGTTAGAAGTACATTATAAGCTTCTGAGTTTTTTTAGTATTTATATATTGCTTTTATTTCTCTGTAAACACCATTACCTAGAGTGATCTGTAAAATATATATTATTGTTTACATATTGTACTGTAAAATATTATTAATGTACTAGAACATCATAGTTCCTTTAGGTAGACACAATATCACATAAATAGGACAATGACACTTTTACCCAGCAAATATCCCCAATATTTTCACATTGCATCATGTGGATTACAGTAATTAATTTCTGTGATTGGTAAAAATTAGGAATTTTTTTGGTAGCTTTTTCAAATTATACTTACCATTATGACTGCTTTAAATACTTTTTCTAAGATAGCCCTTAATGTTTAAGTTTTAATGCTTAAACTTGTAAAGGGTATATAATTAAATGTGGTGATGTAAAATAAAATAGATTGATTCATACTAAAGAAGCTGTACACAATAACATGCCTGTCAACAGTCCAGATTTTCAGGAACTGACCAGCACAGGGAGCTGTTACAGGGTTCTATGGTACAAAACATTACATTTATTTATAATTCCGCAGTTCCCACATAACCTCCTCACAATGGCCTGAAGCAGAGCATCGTCAGGAGGCTTGCCAGGTAAGATGGGCAGGTGGTCACGTCTCTGGCCATGCCCGCTTTTGGGATTGGCACCACTCACTTTTGTCCCCTTCCCCCTTTTGTCCCCCCACAACACAGGTGTCCTGATTCGGTATGTTCACAACTAATTATACAATAGGATTATGTACAAGAAGATCCATCCACATCTGATAACTTGCAATTCCCTGCAAGGTTAGTTATTGAGTTTTGAACAATACTGTAAACATGGTCCATTCACAAATATACACATTCGTTGTATATTTTAGCCCCCAACTGAAAATGGGTACAGCCAAATTGGCCTTGTTGGCCCAATGAAAGGTAACACAAGTCATAAGTCAGGTAGTCAGAAGTCCGTCTTGGCTCTTCTTCCAACCCATAGGTTTAGGCATAGACCTCATTTTACGTATCAATTACAAGTGCTGATGTATCCATGAATGTTTTTAAAAGACTGAATTTCAAGTATGCTGTATATGTCTATTAGTGTTACAATCCAGGTCACATTTAAGAGCTTTAGGAATTATCCTACTTACAAAAACCTCAATTTACCTTGTGGTGATCCTTGAGTGGTCAAGCCTGCTAGTTACGGGGAAGGGAGCTTGGTGAATTCAGCTTTATTAATTTATTATTGAGAGTTCAGTTGTCGTTGATTTTAAAGCAAAATAAAAATTCACAGGAATAACTTGAAACAGAAAAAATAATTATTTTACTTTTATATGTGTTGCAGTCTTGGGAGGTGAGGAAGGCATCTTGTATACAGCATGCTGGTGGTGGTGTTACATTTTTAACACCCCAAGAAGAAATATTTTACATTGAGGATATTCTTTAGGTTTTAAGGTACACTACATAAAATGTAGTATGTAACTGTGTAACTATGTACCTGACCTACAGTGCATCACATTTTTAGCTCACTCGTGCTATTACAGGGAAATGTCTCCATCATCGTATCAGTCTCATCCTGCCCCCAAAGACAGTCCAGAATCTAAATGTGATTTTTGTTTGACCCTTCGTGCATCCCCTGGGCTCTCCCTAAGTGTAAGAGTCTTGACATCTTCTTGATCCCTTGTGGCTGGAGGGATATCAACTGCACACCACTGAAGGCCTAAATGTCCAATCTGGGGTTGTTGGTTCCCTCAAGTAGAGGAAATTTGCCCTCGAATTTCGGGTTCTGGACTGCCCATGTGGGCAAGATCAGCCCGATGAAAGAGTGAAATAAGAGACTCCACAGACAGATGTATATTTGTCATTTTTGAGGAATCAAATTATAGATCAGGATCAAGAAGAAAGGCAGGTGCAAGTTCACATTCAATAACTGATGTTGAATAGCTCCGTTTTGGAAAGAGGCTATTTTCCCCCATGTTTTTGCAAGGATATGCAAAGGTAAGAGCTTTGCCATCTTTTATCCTCATCTTGTTGTTTTGCATCTTTTAACCAACAAATAATATATCTGGGGTTTCAAGATGGATTTTTGTAGTTTAGGTTTCCTCTTGAGGTAATGGTCTCATATAAAGGTCATTCAAATGCAAATCACAATAGTTTTCAAGATGAGCAGCCGTGCATCAAAGAGTGAGATCAAAGGCTGGGTGCATGAACAGGCCCTTCGAGATATTTGCAAAAATATTTTTTTACATATGGTGTTTGATCAAAACAACGTAAAATAAAAAATGAAATTGACATTCGGATCAAACAACTACATCCAGTATGTAAATAAATAGTTTTGATTGTTTTTTTTTCCATATACATTATAAAACATCATACAGTACTTTAAACCTGGAAAAGATAAGTTACACAGTTACTCCCATCTTAACGGGCCATTCATAAAGCAACAGAGACTAGATTAGTGTGTACTGTAGCTTCAAACTCTCATAATATAATTATCCAACTGTTCCAAAGCTATCCTCAACTCAGAAATAAAAGCTAACCAACAATATTGGGAGCACTATCTTAGTTGCATGCTAACATGTAAATATATTAAAATGAATCAATATGACAAATGCTTGAGCAATCAGCCTTTTGTCACATTCATTCGGGTTACAGAACTGTACAATAATTCACATTTAAGACTCCTGCTTGCCTCAAATTGCCTTTTCTTCTCTGGAAAATAAACCAAATACTGTTCCATACAGTAACTGCAATGTATTATACTCGCATCTTTTCAAGGACACGTTAATATCAGATTTTAATATCAGATTTTGTACATACCAATTTGGGTGGTCTTCAAAATTGGAGGTCATTTTTTAACTTTATGAATTGTATGTTTTATATATTATCAGATGATATGTGACGAATGTGGTTCTACAAGTTGCACAAGGGAAGCTATTATAAAGATATCAAAAGATTTTGATGCCGAACATCATATGTTTTTTCACCAAATTTTGTCAGGATTGCGTATAGATGTGTCTACTTCTTAGTGACTCTTTACATTGTGTGACGTATCTGACATGAAATATATTCCAGATTATGCTCAATCCTGATTTTCTAGCTATATATATAACACATAAGGTAGAACAGTTTTCCCCACGTAGACAGCTTATCACCCCTTTCATAGTTCCACCCTAGACCTAGAGCAAACAACGCTAAAATTCAGGTTCCTGGGTGGTTGCTAGAACAATAATGACCAAGTACACAAAAAAAGGCAAGAATTCAGAGCATGCCCAGTGAATACCATTTTATGTTTGTAACCCCATTCCCTCAAGATTGTAAGCTTGCGAGCAGGGCCCTCTCCACCTAATGTATCATTTTGTCTTTGTCTGTCAATTCTCGACTTGTCATACACCTTGAATATATGTATTGTATCAGGCGCTGCGTAAACTGTTAGCGCTATATATAAATAAAAGATTATAAATAATATTAACGTAGATGCGGGCTTAGCAATATACAGTATGGCCATATAGTGTGACAGAATGCCCAACTCTTTGAGGCCCTCTAGGACTGGATTTGTGTACCTCAGGTCACTTTTTTTACATACCCCCAGTAAGGTCCTGCCTGGATTTGAACTCTATTCAATGTGCCACCTGGAGTATTTGTTCTGATATTTAAGATCACATGCTCTGGCTAAGATCCTAATTAGCAGCACTATATTAACCAGCCTTTGCTACATCTCACTGCTACATCACTTCAGCCTGTTCTGCTGGTCTACTGCTTGTGGCTTGTTTCTAGTTTCGCTGCTGTGCCTGTGATGTTGACCTTGGCTTGACTCCCATGTTGGAGGTGTGTAGGCAGGGTTTGAATGTTGCCCAGAAGTGGCTTGTTGCTCTACAGCTCCCTGGGCTGACCTGGAGAGATCACAAGATTCTCCCCAACCATTCCATGATCCTCACTGGCAAAAAAAGTTCCAAAGGTGAACCTATGATTTAATCCACGTAGGGTGGACAAAATGCATTATATGCAGGTTGAGGGTATGCCTTACCAGGGAACAAAATTGCAAACACAGCAGAGGCTTATTAAAATGTTAAATATATGTGTGGCACAATTATTGGCAACCTTTTAGTCAATACCAAGGTAACAGCTCCAAGTCTTCTCCTATAATGCCTGATGAGGTAGAAGAATACATGGCAAGAGATCCGAGACCATCCCTCCATACAGTATGTCTCTAGCTCCTTAGCATTTCGAGGTTGACACTGGTGGAATTTCTTCAGTTCACCCCACAGGTTTTTTCCATATGGCTACCTGTCTGCATGCGCCAAACCCAGCACTGGCGTTTATTGTCAAAAAGCTATATTTTAGTTTCATCTGACCATAGAACCCGATCCCATTAGAGGTTCCTGAGAGCAGTGGCTTTTTGCCTGGAGCCCTTCCAAACTTGTGGTGATGTGACATAGAATTGTAATTTTGAAGACTTTCTAACCCCAAGACACTTCTGCAATTCTCCAGCTGTTACCCTCGTAGATTATTTGGACACTCAAAACATCCTCTTCACAGTGGGTTGAGAAACACGTCCTCCTCCAGGTTGATTTATAACATTTCCAGTTGACTGGAACTTCTTAATTATTGCCCTGATGGTGGAAATTTCCTTATGGTTACTTCCCATTTTGTGAAGCTTAACAACCTTTTGCCGCACACATCATATTCCTTGGTCTTATGCATTGTGATGAATGACTAAATTTGGCCCATGTGTTACCCTGGTGAAACAGGAAGTCATGGTTGAACAATTTCCTGTTCCTAGTCACCCAGGTGTACTAAAAATGTAAAATATCAATGGGAATATAAATCAAATATATTGGTCTCATATGAATTCATAGGGGTGCCAATAATTGTGCCACACATATATTTAACATTTTTTATTTGTTATATATAAAACTGTGTTGTTAATAATTGTTCGATATCCATGAGAGCAGAATGTATTTTTTGAATATCAAATAGTTAAACAAAAAAAGGGAATATTTACGAAGGGTGCCAATATTAATGGAAGGCACTGTATTTTGAATTGAGCAGGCATTTTGGATTCTTCTCCCTACTGTAATAGCCCTACTCTGGTGGCTTATAACGAAGACCCTCCATAATATCTTGGTCACAGGGTCTTCAATAATAATAATAATCACAAAACCCTAGGTGACATCAGACTTGTGATTTATAAAGTAGCCTCATCGGCTACCTCTTTATGCTGTTGGCACCAAGCAGAGCCGGGCTCAGTACAGTAATGCAAAGGGACACACAGGAGATAAGGAATTTGTTTGAGGGTCCCCTCAGTCAACGACACAATAAATCATCACTGGCTGAAGCGTCTCCCTACATGACAGGAAATGTATGAACTGGATTGACTTCCTTCTCTGATTTTATACATCCCACACAGGGCATGATAGGGCTCTAAATTTTGGTCAGCAACATGTAAAACATAGATGTATCCTGGTAGCAAAAAGGCTGCTATGGCAACAAGTTAGAGGTAACACAGTTTTTATGGCCATTTACAAGAAAATCATCAGCACTTTCATACACGGCATTGCGAGGTATTGGGAAAGAAGGTAAGGACACAGCGTACAACACAGATCCAGAGAACTGATGATTTTTAGAGCGATCGTTTTCAAGGTCAGTCACATGACATGCCGCCTCGTCGCTGTGATGCCGTAAAGAGTTCTAAACACCTAGCTGACTGCAGTTCCGAAAACGCTGACTGCGAAGAACACGCGATATATTGACTACAATACGGATACCAGAGCTTTATACAACTAGTTCGAGACACATCATCTTGTGTTTGAGCAGCCAATGTGTATCTATATTCAGTCTCTGGTGTATATAACCCGCTTAGCCCCCTAGTGATGCCGGTTTTGACCTGGAAGTTACCATATCTGCCCCCTCTCGTATTTTTTTTCTGCGTCCCTCTGCTTTAGCATCATGAATCGCGCCAAGTATTACACTTGCATAGGGCCCTAGTCCGTCTGAGGTTATAGCTGACTTGTGATTGCCTGCTTCGAATTTACAACAACACATATAACTCGCTCTGTCCTGTTGTTTCTGGTTTGTTCTAGTTCGTAGCCCTGGGCTGCCTGTATTGTGTGCTGGCTTTTCGTATTCACACCATGATAGTTTTTTAAGCTTTAAGGTGTTATTGACCTAAGGCACCTATTAGCCAGCCTCCTGCGTTGCTGTGTGAAAGGGTCCTAGCGTGACCTCTAGCACAAGAAGTGTTGTGGTTGCCGGTACATGGAGAAAGCAGTGTGATTCTGGGACATATGTGAGCATTTGGGGCTGTCTTCACATGCAACACCTTGATCCATACAGAGACTCGGACACAACTGGTAACTAAAGTGTGATGGCCGTGTGTTACTGCCAAACCTACAGTAAAGGTGGATTTTGCCTCCCAGTGATTTTCAGATTGTCTGTTTCTATAGCCAGCTGTATAGATCTATAATTGTTAATGCTAGATGTGCCTTTACCGTACTGTGACATGTACTTGCAAACATATAGGTTTTAGGGTGTTTTTGTTATTGCTTATTCGTTGCATCCTGAGCCACTACACAATGAATGGGGCTGACAGACTGATTCATCCTGTATCTCTCACAGACTGATGCTCATGGCAGCCTCGCACGGCGTGGCTTCATGCTGTACACAGGACACATGAGATGGGACCCATGTTAAATCTGTTGTGTTCATAGATGCAGGGTGGGGCTTCCTTCTACTGTGACCTGGCACACAGGTGGAAATGCAGCAATGCACTGTCGGTGTGCAAGAGCTGGGACTTTTTTGCTACACAGGTAGGGTCTGCTTCACGCTGTACCCTTTGCGTGTGAGTCTGGACCGTTACGTGGTGCTCTTGTTCACAAGTTTGGTGGGACAGCAACATATTGCCCCCAGGACACAGGTATTACTTGACTATTTTCCGCCTCAGAACCACATAGACTTGGAACTGGTGTTTCAGACTGTATTTTGGCTCGGTGTAACTTGGTTTTCTTGCTCTTTGCATTACTTTGTCACACACAACAACTGTGTTGCACTGTTATTTATTTTATGTGCTGTACTCTGACACACATCTACATCGATGCTTTACATTGTCTCCCCTGACCTCTGTTCACCATTACACACTCACCCATCTGTACATTATTTAGCTGGATCACATTGTGACACGCATGTTGCATTAGCCCACATCAAAGTGCCGTGTGAAACAACATAACTTCACACACACGCTGGGTATCCTGAACCTTTATTGTTGCCACTTAAGCATTTCTACAGCTGATTTCCTGCTCTCACTTCTTTTAGCTGTCAGGCTGCACTGATGTATTTATTTTCTGCATTTTTAGGGCATATTTATGATTTTGAAGCAAAGAGCATTACAATTCTTACAGTGGGGGCAAGTGACGCAGCAGAAAAATGGTGAGTCCCTATGCACTTAAATATCTTCCTACCAAATTGCAAAACGTTTTGATAAACATGAAGGATATTTGCTACAATAAAGCAAGGATCTCCAAACTGGATTAAATCTTTGTTATTTAGTGCTTTATCACTACTATGCAGAGCGGCATTCAATCATATTGAACGTATACGCTGGGTCTGTTGCAGAATTGAAATACGGACGATTTAAAACCATATATATGTTTGCCTTGTGATTGTGAGATGTAAAGACCACAGATCATTTGTAAGTCTTACCAAAGCTGCCTATGTTTCTATGTAACATATATATATATATGTAGAGGTTGTAGCTGTATTAGTCCAGTGGTGTCAATAACAGATGGAATAAGTATCTTGTGATAATACCTTCTGTTAGGACAATAAAAAAGGTATCACAAGATACTTATTCCATCTGTTATATATATATATATATATATATATATAAATATAATGTAAACATTTTTTATTTTTTTCGTTGATGGATTTAAGAGGCCTTAAATGCCTTGTTACAATAAAATGCACTACTTTCTTCTACCAAGATCTTGCGCGATAAGTTGCCTTTGGATACACTATAACACCTTATGTTTAATTGTTCCTAAGAAATGTTAAACTGTTTTGTTATCTTGCATGTCTGGGTTAATGCAGCTAAATATAATTCTATAATAGAACTGGTATTTTCCAGGCCCGTGAGTCTGTTTACTTCCCGTAGAATATTGTTCATACGGTCTTTTCACACATTTTTGCCCAACTCCCTGCGGTGTTGGGTTTGGTTGCATTACATTTCAGGGCTATCTAAGACTTCCTACTTGTAAAGATTTGGACTACAGTATAAATACATATATACATCAAACAGCAGTAGACAGAGGGATATTTTCATGTTCTTTGGGTCTTCCAGTTCCAACAACACACACTCTTTATGATTTGTATATTTAATAACATGTTTTACATAAAACAGAAGTGTGATACAATTGGAAGTAGATTTATGTTGTTTAGTGGATATGAGACAGAGTTTGCAGGAGAGTTTAACCATTCCATTTCTCTGAGATCACTATGCAACATGAAGGGTTAAAACTTCTGCAAGAAGGCTTGAACTGCCCCTATGTAATGCATATCTAAGTCAACAAGGGGAGTTTTAAGGAATCTCAGACCATCTTACAGGAAAAGCTCATTGAGGTTGCCAGTCATAACGCATAACATTATCAAAAAGTAAATTAAAATGCTCAAGTATCCTGCAGGAAGAACAGTCGGGCACCCAAGTCTTGGACATGTTTATACTGGAGTCAATGATTCCCGTGTTACCCAGAGCAATGGAGGAATTTGTCGATTTCATGAATAATTCTAGCAGAGACCGTAAGGCTTTATAGTAAAAATCTTCTGGAGCAATATCATCCAAACTCTCTTACTACGAAAGATCGTTTGAAAAGTTACCTGTTGGAAGGTTTTTGTTCTGTTGACAGTTAAATACAGACTGTTCTCATTTAGTCGCTTGTTATAAACTTTTAATCAGAGGCGTGTGTGGTTTTATCAGTGATGGCCTACAAGTGCCTCAACAACTGTGTTGACTGCAGCTCCCGCGATTGAGCCGCTAGCCTAGATCTGTTCGAAGGTCCTCTCTAGATCATGGTCAGCAAAGCCCGCTATACCTTTTGAATCTGTTTGCTTGCCAGTCCATTGTAGTTTTGTCGTTCCATGTGAACGTATGTACTGTACGAAACACTGCAGATGTTGGCTTTCTGTAAATAAGGAAACAGGACTTTTTAGTTCAGAGCTTCTGGACATATGTTGGCAGTTTCTCATGTATATGTTTAATGACATCTAAGAATGTTCTTGCCTTATTCTGTTTAAGATTCATGGCTTGAAATATGTGCATTTTGTTTTAATGCTTTTCTGTTAAATTCCGATTTTGGAGGTTATAGCCAATGACAAAGAGCCCATAAAAACATTTCCACCACCAAATGGAAGGATTGTCACTCTCTACACACCCAAAAGCAAATTTTAAAAGGGGAATATTTTTGCTTTCACCTTGCAAAAGTCAAGCCTTTGACTGAAACAATCCTATCTGGAAGTTGACTTTGCTTGTTGAATTTCACCTTGCTGATAAATCAAGTTCTGTTTGCGTACCGACGTGTTCACATTCTCCGTTCTTCCTCCGTATCGACCATTCTTTGTATGTTCCCAGTCACGTTTCTTATGCATTCCAAGTTTTTTGTGTTTCATGTAGCGTGAACAAAACAATATTTTTGCTTGTTTATAGTGAGCACTTTATTGATGCTTCTTAAAACACACACATATATGCCAACAAATCAAATGTTTAAAATAGGCCGTCTACCCCCCCGAATAGCATTTCACTAAGAAACACAAGTAGGTGACTTTACCAGTGGCTGTTTCCTGACCGGTGTTGCACATAAATACTAGTTTTAAAACCTTAAAAGGCAAACCTGAAAGCATAAAAACCAATTAAATCCTTCTAGGCAATCAGGTTCTGCTAAAGGGGGAATTTGTGAAGCATTGTATGTTTTTCTATGGCACTATCTCTCCCCTTTTCTCTACACCCCAAACTCCCTTGGCAGTCTCTGCCAAATTATTATTAGTAGTATTATTATCTTTTATTTATATAGCGCCAACAGTTTACATAGCGCTTAATACAATACATATATTCAAGGGGTATGACAAGACGAGAATTGACGGACTAAGACAAACCAATACATTAGCTGGAGAGAGCCCTGCTTACAAATGTATGTGTCTTTCGTCTGCCAGTTGTAGTTTTGTCATACCCTATATAAGTGCCGTATAAGTAAAAGGTAAACATAATTTTACTACCTGTTTGAAGTCCGTGAGTAATAGGCTGTTGTACCTTTTGCTCCCCTGCAGGGTGTCATAGGAGTGCAGCTGGTTGTTACCATGGTGATGGCCAGTGTCCTGCAAAAGATCATCCCTCACTATTCTCTCGCTCGTTGGCTTCTCTGCAATGGCAGGTAATAAAAATAAATAAATAAATTGTGTCACTCACCCGTCGGTAGATAATGTGCTACAATTTCCGATGCCCAGTTTTGTCTCTAAAACTCATTTTATGTAAAATACAAATTTACTAGGCAAGGTTATTTCAATGTAGCGTTTGTAGTTGGTGATTAGCGATCAAATCTGTCCTCTCGTAAGCACAGGTGGGCTCAGTCTGTGTCTGCCACTGAGACTTGAGCTAATTTAAAAGGGGAATTTACAAAAACATGAAGTATAGTGCTGTATACAATAGACTTGTGCAAATAGAAAACAATTCAGACAAACTTTTTGTTTAATTTTCGGACTATTCTCTCCTGCATTTTCAGATCAACCCAAATTCGGAAAGGGCTTCGTTCAGAAACAAAATTTGTTACTCACCCTCATTCACTTCTTCCTGCTCTCTCTATGTATATTTCCCTACCTTCTCTGTCAACTGCTTCCTTGTCCCTGTCTCCTTGCTCCGCAGCTCTGCTTTTCTTGCAGTTTTTTCCATCCGCTTGTCCTCGTGTCTTCTTTCTTCGTCCACTTCTCTGTGGGCATGGCCTTCCAGTGAACTTCTACCTTGCCAAACATGTAGAGAGGCCGTTCCTCTGGCTCTGCCCTTTTTGCAGAAGTGCACCGACAAGCCAGAATAATTCAGATTAGTAAATTTGTCTTCGCTATTCTGTCCCCCCTTTGAACTTCCTGTAAAGGAAGGGTCGTAGCCACACTCTCCCCGTTCCTCCAATCGGGGGAGTGAGTGTGGCCCAAAGCTCCTTCTTTTTACAGAAAGTTCACCGGGAGTCCAGAAAAACGAACACAGATTTGCTGAGAGAGAAGCTTTAAGACGACATTCAGAAAGAGTGGAAAAATTTGGAACTTAGCTTTGTATTCGTTTGTTTTGGATCCCTACTAAATTTGTACAAATTGACGTAATAGGCAAATTTCGTTAAAATTCTTACAGATCCATATGCGCAAGTCTAATATACGGTTACGTAGCTTAGCATTTAAAAAGATGTGATTTTGTTCCAATACGCATTTTCCGCAGAGCTGGAGGCTGCCGTTGTCAGTCATGATACTTTAGCTGATCGCTGCTAAAACCTGACATTAAGCTGCATGTTTGACAGTTCCAAAGAACCCCTTTCTTCCATAGACCTTCGTTAGTCAGAGGGTCAGGCTGTGTGATTAAGACTGAGCCGTTCTAACGCAAGGCAGTATGACCTGGAGTTAGTGTGTTTTTGTAGATTGAAATATAGAACATATATAGGTGACTAATACGAACTGACTGAAAACATATAAAAAAAAAAACATTTAAAGCAAACAGCACAAGTTGTTAATGAAAAGACAATATGTAAGGTATATTAAGATTGTGGCAATGAAACGCCACAGGAAAATACATTAGCGCTTTTGGCAATTTGTAATTCAACCTCTCGGGTAATGATACACAATCAGGGAATAAATGATGTTCAGACCAAATAGGTGATTTGAATAAAAATAAATATAGCTCTAATTAAATGAAATAAAATATATTCCCTCTCTTGGAATCTGCTCCATTTCTATGGTGTATTTCATTTTAGTACCGTTGTATTTGTGTTAGTGTTGCTCTACTTTTATTGGAGCTGTACGGACAGAATTATTACTTTTTATATTTTGCTTTCTTGATTTAAAATTGATAATTTTTGGGTGTGTGTTGAATATTATTGTTCTCCTGTACTTGGAAAGTACATGTGATTTCTTTTTTGAGCTGGTCCCTCAGCTAGAAAAATCCACTCTTTGTAGCTGATTAGAAGTTGGCCGAATGAAAATCGGATTTCATGTTTCTAATTTCCAAGGAATTATCAATTTTTTTTTTTAATTCTGCTTTCTTGATTGGATGATGTTGCCTTATTACATTGTATATAAATTAGTATAAGGCAATCATTGGCCAAAAACTATTTGTATAGTCGGTAGATATAGTGTAGCTCTAAACTGCCTTGATTAAAAAGACAGCAAACAGATGTCATTGATCTGAACAGTCTGCTACCAGAACAGTGTGAGCGTATTTTTTAGTAGTGTTAAAAAATAAAAATCCTGCTGCCGTAGCGACCACATTTCTTAAGAAGGTTTCAAGTCTCTTTATTTAGAGCTTTGCTGTTTCATTCTGCTGATGGATTCTTGGGGTCAACATATTTGGTTTAGATGTAGCTAGCTTTTTTTTTTTTTCTTCCCCCAAAAATGTTGGGGTTTGTTGAGCCTTTCCATACACTAACATACATTAACACACTCTAACCTATGCTCACAAACACTAACGCCTCACAGAAACACAGGCTAACATTCTACGCTCATGTACACGCTAAAACCATATACTAAAAAACATGTTGACCTACACACTCTTGCTAATGACATACTGTAACATAAGCAGCATACATGCTAGCACAACACTTATGCACATTCACACACACACAGGCTAACATATAAAATTACACACTCTAACACTGTGGACACATACAAACTGAGTATGGAGCTACAATACAGTAGATATACAGACTCCAGAACTATACGTATACACACTGACTCTCACACTACAGTATACACACACTCACACTGACTACAGCACTATACATATACACACTGACTCCCGCACTATACGTATACACACAGTATAAAGCACACACTCACACTGTACTCAGCAGCACTATAAATAACAAACACTGACTCCCGCACTATACGTTACCACACTCACAAGCTAATGACTCCAGCAATATTACATATACACACTGACTTCAACGCACTATATAGCGTATATCAACACACTCACAGACTGACTCCAGCACTTATAGGCATATAATCACAAAATGACTCCCGAACTTACGTTTATAACACAACACTCAGACTGCATCCAAAGCAAGCATATACATAACACACTAAGACTCACGCAGCACTATAGTATACGGACACACTCAGACTGACTCCAGCGACTATACATATACACACTGACTCCAGCACTATACGTATACACACACTCAGACTGACTCCAGCGCTATACGTTGTGAATCCCGCACTCTATGCTTTCCAGCGACCCTCGCTACACTACGCCCCCACATGGTGTTCTGGCACCAGGGGTTTGTCGAGCCCTGCCCTTATGTATTACAGTTTACATTTTTTTCTTGGTGTATACAATTTTTTTTCCCCATTAAAAACAAAAAGCTCTTTAAACCAAGGTCAATGTTTATCTACAAAATGCACCCCCCCACCACACTTAATGAGGGTGACAAATGTTCTTGAGCTGATAGTGGACCTATTAAGACGGTTTTAAAAATCTGCTGTGTATGAGGTGGGGGGGGGGAGTTCTCCTCTGTTTTGTTTTTATGTATTTTCCGTTTTATTGAACACTAACTTATTCACCTACCAAACATGCCCTTGGATTGTATTGCCATATAGCTATGTGGAAAGTGTCTTTTGTTATTATTCAATTCCTCTTACAGTTTATATTGGTATCAGCATCCAACAGAAGATGAGCTGCGAACACTTGCAGGGAAACAACAATTGAAAGGAAAAAACAAAAAAGATAGGTAATGTAGTGGTTACTCTTTGGATCCAGTCAGTCTCCTGTATGGTGTTGCATTACATAAACAACGGGAGGAAAATCTCCTTGGCACGTATAGATGTGGATTAACTGGAATGTTGTTGTATACGTCTAAATAGCATTTTATTTAGGACCAACTACATTCCTGATTTTATTTATATTAGTATAACGTAAAGATTCCACATGGGATGCAATTTGAGCCTTTGACGCATCTACTTTGTTTTGCATTGTAATAGATATATATTTGTAATTTTATGCAGAAAATACAATGGTCACATTGAGAATAAGCCTCTAACCATTCCAAAGGACATTGATCTGCATTTGGAGACAAAGACTGTTACTGAAATGGACACTTTAGGTAACTGTTCAGCGTGTATTTTTATGTCTCTATATGGCTGTTTGTATGTACATTAAATTGGATTTTTTTTTACTTACCTTTTTATGTTCTATTGTAGCGCTTCATTATTTCCCAGAGTACCAATGGTTGGTAGACTTCACTGTTGCAGCTACTGTGGTGTACCTAATAACGGAAGTGTATTACAGTTTGATGGTCCCGTCCCAAGAAATGAATATCAGTATAGTTTGGTGTATGCTTGTTCTGGCATTTGCTGTGTATCCTTAAACAGATAAAAAATACTAATTGTATTTTATACTGAGAGGAAGGAGGAAAAGCCACTGTCTAATGGCACTGTTGCTTTCATACATTTGACATGGCTGAATAAGATTATTATCTTATTTTCCAGTTAATCAACTTCTTCTCTAATGGTTTCCGCTTTTTAATTTGGTATTGTCTTTGGTTTGTTTGTATTTGTGAGATTTTCTAGTTAAATGTACTGTAAAAGTACGCTTTTCCTATTTAAAAATATTTTCCAAAAGTGATTGAATTTGAGTCTTGCAAGTCAGCAGGAAACAAGTTTACTTTGCCCACAAATTAAGTCACAAGCTGCTGTTTTCAATATATATATATATGACAGCTCTTTAAATGTTTTTTTTATCCTTAACCACACTGTATACAGAAAAGTTCTGTTCTCTTTGACAACACATTACTTCAAAGTTCAAGATGGTGGAGAAAGATCTGTCTGCGTAACATTTGGATTTTTCTTTTTTGTAAAAGCGATGGCAATTCTTATAGTGACAGAAAACTATTTAGAATTCGGGCTTGAGACTGGTAAGATGCAGATGCTCAGAATATTAAGCTATAAAATGTCTTGCGTTTAAACACAAAGTACAGTTGTCTTTTGTGGTTTGTTATAATGGGGGTATGTGTGTGATGTATGTGAAGTTTATATTGCACACACTGGTCAGCCATAACATTATAACCACTGACAGGTGATGTGAATAACACTGATAATCAAAGTTATTGTGTTAGAAGCAGGAAAAATGGGCAAGCGTTAGGATCTGAGCCACCTTGAAAGGGCCAGAGTGTGATGGCTAGACGACTGGGTCAGAGCATCTCCGAAACTGCAGCTCTTGTGTGGTGTTCCCGGTCTGCGGTGGTCAGTACCTATGAAAAGTTGTTAACCGGCGTTGTGAGTAGCCACAGTTCATTGATGCACATGGGGGTCGAAGACTGGCCTGTGTGGTCAAATCCAAAATGCGAGCTACTGTAGCCCTGATAGACATCAAAACACACACAGTGCATTGCAGTTTGTTGCGTATGGGGCGCAGACCAGTGAGGGTGCTCATGCTGACCTCTGTCCACTGACAAAAGTGCTACAATGGGCACGTGGGCTACAGGTGGCCTGTTCTGATGAATCCTTTTACATCACATGGATGTCCGGGTGCGTGTGGGTCACTTACCTGGAGAATACATGGCACCAGGATGCATCCATGGAGGCCCCACCTTGCAACTTACAGGACTTAAAGGATCTGTTGCTAACATCTTGGTTCCAGATTCCACAACACACCTTCAGAGGTCTAGTGGAGTCCATGCCTCGATGGGTCAGGGCTGTTTTGGCCACAAAAGGGGGAATTACAGAATATTGGGCAGGTGGTCACAATGTTATGGCTGATCTGTGTGTGTGTATACATATGTATGTATGTATTGTTTGTGTTTAAACAAAAGAGTAATGTATTTAACACTTTTTTTTTTTTTGCAAACATTTATTCAGACACATGACGTTTTGACTAGATTATGTACATCTTTCCTTCAGGCTTTTCAAAATTTTCAGAAAGTGCTGTGCAATTTCTACAAAAACAAGGTCTTGAATCCCAGTAAGTCTGTTCAGTTCATTTTTTACTTCCATAAGGAATCAATTTGAATGTGAAAGCTATATAGTGTGAGCAGATCTCAGCTGGATAAACCTATGATTGTGTTGGCCAACTATTTAGTGTTTCAAGATACAAAAAGGATATAAATATAGGCCCTAATATAAAAGTGTCAAATCATTTTGGACACTAGCGTTAGCATATTTGTAGCTATGACCACATAGCTTTCTTCAATAAGGGATAATAACAGAAGGCATATTACAACTTATCCCCCCCCCACTCAATGGAAAAATGTATAAGAAAAAAGAATGAGTTTATAGACGCTTCAGCTGCTGTATTACATGGTGTTTATTTTTTTAATTTTAAACTCCATTGTTGAAGACTACGTCTTCCATTGTTTGCTGTAATCTAGTTAATGTCACCATAACGGCTACACCAAAACATTGTGGTTTAACTACAATTCTATATATCACTAGCGAGTGTCTACTCTCAATCGGTAATTACTTCTATTGTGCAACATATTAAAGCCCTTTTTTTTTTTTTTATTCTTTCTTTTGTAGAGCTCCAGTCTCCAAGTTGACGTTCAAGTTATTCCTTGCAGTGTTTTGCGCTTTCATTGGGGCTTTCCTGACTTTCCCTGGCTTGCGATTAGCTCAGATGCATCTGGATGCCCTAAACCAAACAACAGAAAAATTTACACAGTAAGATCTTCACAGTTTTGTTTCCATGATTGACTCCTTAGATGTGGCTCCAAACTATTGTATACCTGATTTTCTTATGTGTGTTATTGCATATATAAGCCAAAGACTATAAATACATTATAGCTAATAGTCTAAGGATAGCCGTGGTTCTCCACATGCACTCCAGTAGGTGATTATTATGTACTTTGGTAGCTGCTTTGAAGTCGGATTGTGGAACAAGTCTCTGGTAACCTGGAATGTGGTTGGTGTCTGACTTGTGCAGCATAGGGTGCATGTGTTGCAGATCTGTAAGTGGCCTAAAATGTATATTCTCTTCTTTACAGGTTTTTGCTTCACATCAACTTTTTGGCTCCTCTTTTAATGGTTCTACTGTGGGTGAAACCAATCACCAAGGACTATATTCTGAATCCACCACTTGGCAAGGAAAGTGTGCCTTTGTAAGTAAAAAATGTTAGTTGTGAGAGTGTCTCTATATATTTAAGTATTGGGTATTTTAAGTACCTTTTTAGAAGGTTGTCAAATTTAGTGTTTTTTTTACTAACCCCTACCCCCCGTTCTTTCCTTAGAATGACTGAAGAGTCCTTTGATACATTACGCCTTTGGGTCATCATTCTGTTGTGTGCATTGAGATTAGCTGTGATGAGACATCATCTGCAAGCTTATTTAAATTTGGCACAGAAATGTATAGATCAAATGAAGAAGGAAGCAGGAAGAATAAGTACGATGGAACTACAGAAAATGGTGAGGTTTCCAATACCTATCCATATTTAAGGGAACACGTTAAGATGATTGTGTGTGTTTCTGAATATGTTAAATATATAAATGCGTTCATCCATGCACAGAAAAGCCTAGCTTGAGAAGCTAATTATTATACTGTCTTATTCATTGAGCAAAACAGTGTTTTGGTGGGGAAAAATAGGATAAGAAATTATATATGTAAGATACAGATAACGTCAATTACTCAGATCAACATGTACTGAAAGGATTATGCAAAATGTAATGACTAATCAATATATCGATTAGGTCTCCCCTTATGTGTGTACTGATGGGAACTCTCATAGTAGCTTCCTGTTCTCAGAATTTACATAAGAACAGGAATATAATTTGATAATTTAAAAAATCAGGACGTATACATAGACACTCGAGGAGGTGTTGGATGCAAATCTGAGTGATTTCCCTTATACCACCCTAAACTATATCCTAATCAACTGACTATTATAGGACTAATCTTTCTTTCTTTCAAGCTAATCATGTTTATTATTGTAGGGCTGCAACAACTTATTGATAATGAAAAACGTCAATGATTATCATTGTCTATTAGTTGATCGATTTACTGTATTTGCTCAAATATAAGACTAGGTTCTTTCAGAGCAAACACTCTGAAAAATACCCTTTATCTTATATTTTGAGGTAGTTTTATAATCCGAATTCAAATAGAGGTCTGACTATAAGACTAAGATCCTTTTTGGCTATGATCTGCTGATTTGTCAACTTTTGCCATATTTCAGTTTGATTTCAGAATGTTGCTGAGGTGGTCTTTAGATATTTCTATGTTGAATTTATTATTTATTTATTATATATATCTTGGTTTCAGGTTGCTCGGGTGTTTTACTATCTTTGTGTTATTGCTCTACAATATGTGGCACCTCTGGTAATACTACTTCACACAACTCTGCTACTGAAAACACTAGGTATGGCCTATCAAATCATTAAACCAAATTAAAGAAAATTCAAAAGTTGAAATAAACTGTACTTGTATTAGATTAAAAATGAGATGCTCTGCTGTTTAAACGATTATGCAAAAAATGGTTTTAAATAGACGACTTTATATTGATATGTACTCTAGCTCTGTTATCTTACCTAATCTCCTTCACAAACTCCATGACTCATTATCATGTCTCAATAGGCAATCATTCATGGGGCATCTCCGAATATACTGGCACTTCAAACGATTCTGCACAGGGATCTCATTCAGCATATTCTGAACTGCCGTGCCCCGATGAAAAGATGAAGGCCACAGTTACTCAAATCACAATGGCACTTGGTGGACTCAAGAACATTTTCACGCCTCTTCTGTTTCGGGGACTCCTGTCGTTTCTTACCTGGTGGATTGCAGCTTGCCTTTTTTCTACAAGTCTCTTTGGATTGTTTTACCATCAATATCTAATTGTGGCATGAGCCAGACTTCTTCATTATCGTGTTCACAGGACCAACTGAAGAAATGCTGCCATGTCAAGAGCACATGTCAAGAAGCCAGTGTATCGGTAGCACTATGTTTTGATTCAATATTTCCTCTGGAATCTCAGGGTAAATGTATATAATCACTGTATGTGAGTTTAATCTGCATTACCTAGGAGGAAAAAGACCTAACTGCTGATGTAGTCCTACACAAAGTACTTGGCTTTTCTATTTTTTTCTTTCTTTCATCTTTTTAAAAGGAAGCGTCCCAGATGAACTGCTCTTTTCATTTACATTGGTCTTAACTTTTTTGTTGTCCTCGTATTTCTTACTATAAATAAGAGCCATATGAAGAAAACAGAGGCTTAAAATTGCGTGATAAGTAACTACTGTTGGAACTGTCAATTTTTAATGGCAATGTCCAACAGGACATAATGCATTGCTACTGTATATTACAGTAAAGAAAGCTATGTATGGAAGTATGCAAACAGATGTGTGATATCTTATAACCTTTTACGTGCCTGAATGGCGGGTGTGATTTGTTGAGGGGTAAATGTTAACTATTTACGTGGAACAAAGGCTATACATTTATTAAATTGATCACCATGTGTACACACTTGCCAAGAGCTGGTGCTATTTTTAAGACACGATGCTCTGTCATATACTTGAATATACCTTTCAAAATCTAATTAAATTATAACACATCACTCCAAATGATCCTGTTTAAATTGTATAGATATAGTAATGCTTGGTAATGAATGTAAAGATGTATACTTAAAATAATATATAGAAATAAAAATCTAAATCTTTAAGTAAGCCAATGAATAGGGTATGTGTATAGTCTGCAAAAGTTTTCATCCAGTATTTTTGCTCTCATCCTTTAATGTTTATTACAAATTGTTTGTAATATATAATTTTTGGGGGTTTTTTTACGTGCACTTATTTGTAGTCATAGATTTGAAACCAAACACTTAGTCGTGTGTTCCATAGGCCATACTAGTTGAGTGTTTTTTGTTTTCTTTTCTCGTATTAAGCATTTTGAAGTATGTCAAAACCTCTACTTTGTTGAAAATACTCATTCTAGTTGCTTAGAACCATACATTTTCAGAATCATCTTACATGGGCAAATTCTCTTTTTAGACATTATGCCCTGCTTCAATAGAAAATAATCACCTAGTCTTGTTGGGCGATCTGAAAAGGCTTTTAGTGATCTGTAAATAAAATCTAGCGCCACAGAAAAATCCATTGATCCTCAATGGTTGGCATTTTAAACAACCCTGTGTGACTTCTCAGTATGTCTGTCAGCTCTGGTCTTTGCGGTTTTCATTCACATTGCATGTTCAGGTCTCGCCCCAGAAAGGCAAGTTTATTGTTGCTTAGCTCACAGCATGCTTGCCTTTGTTGGGTGGCATATAAAATCTACCCTATAACATTTTGTATATTGATGCAGCTCATTTACGCAACCAATAATGAAGGTATGGTGTGTGTGGGTATACATAAATATGGATGTACATATATATGTATATTGTTTCAGTATGTTAATATTATTGGCAAGCACTATACTGACTTTGTGTAGAAATGCTATTCTTGGTTAAATTATCTATCTTCCAAAGGGTTCAAATAAATGGTTTTATTAAAGGGGTTTTTGCATCAAGTTCCAAGAATTTCATATTGTGTAATATGGGGAAAAATAAGATTTGCCATGAAAAGGTCATTTTCCGTGTGCCAAATACATTCAGGCTATTTCTACTAGAATATGCCTACAAGTACGGTTAAAGCTTGCTGAAAACATGGATTTATAAACAAAATACGTACAACAGAATATGCATTGCTCAATACTTTATTACCGATTTTAGTTAGCAGATTTTTTTTGTTAGAACAATAGGGAAAACTTTTTTTATTCAGTTACACATTGTTGCTGACGGTTTTTGCTAGATGTTGGTATACATAAAAGGGAATTGCGTAGTGCTTATTTAGTAAAGTTAAAGGATCCATTACTTAGTGTTCTGATCAACTAACCTATGCATGTAACCTATCGTGGTGGAGAACTGGAATGTTTTAAAAAGAAAATGTCTCACTGCTTCTTAGTAAGGCTTTATTTCTTGTGTTATACACAATGTAGAGACCAATTACAGAACGTAGATTTCATTAGTTTGGTTCTAACATATTAAATATGTCCAGTAAGAAATAGCTTTTATGACAAAACCTTACTATTGGCATGTGCTGACTCTTGAATGTATAATTAAAAAGAAAATTACAATTGTAGGTACTTCCAATAATAAAGTTGTCCATAACTTACGTACGTTCCAACAGTTCATTCCCCATAAATGTAGAAAATACTTGCACCAAGCATTTACAGATAATACATAGATAATAGAAAAGCAGTAACTCAGGTAGCAGACAGATGTTTAATTCTTTAGATTGTATGTTTTCTATTTGAAGTATTATGGTTTTGTTTTCAGTATTCACTTCTAACATACATTGTACTTTCTGGGATAGGAAAGGTTGCAAAGTACCTGTCTGTACTGTGAGTGTTAGCTGAGATTCAAATACTGCCTTTATCTGTAATGTGATGAGAGCTTTTATTGTATGAGAAGAGTGTGTAATTCCATTGGTAGCAGCTACATATATCTTCTGGTTCACTGTTTGTTATCAACAACTGTTATTCTGTGTTCTTAGTCACTACATAATAAAGGAATCCAAATCCAACTCCAAATTCGTTAGTCGGGCTACAATTGATACTTACACTACCTCACTTCCTTTTTGCAAAAAAAAAAAAGCCATATAATTGGAGAATTTAATGCCCCATGCAAAAGATGGAGTTTGTATTGTAAGTACTTTAAAATGCACTTTTTAAACCGGTTGGAGAATAAAAGCAGCTTATCTTTAGGAGACACTGCTGTCCAATTTTTATGAAGCCTCCAGTCACGTCATCAATCAATTGAAACACTTTTATACGCATGTATGCAGGTAGACTTAGAACACCTGGAGCTCTTTTGCGAACCAGCACTAGAACTGGCTAAGTAAGTATACCGTGTTTGGCACAGACCAAGCAGGACATGGGTTTGATTAACACATCTCATGAAAGCCAAAGAGATCGTTACTAGGGAAATACTGCTGATGAATCACTCCATGCCTTTTGCAAGAGGCTAGCCATGATAATTTTAAAGGGACTCTGCTAACATTATTGTTTTATACAGCACCATCAAATTCTGTAGCGCTGTACAATGGGTGGGCAGGATAAAACAAGTAGCATGTAACATAACAATTTGATTTACAGAGACAACAGGTGAGGGCCCTGATTAAACGATCTTACAATCTAGAAGAAAGTTCATAAGATGGTTTCAGTGCCAGTATAGGAGTGATTTCAAAAAATAAAATTGTTTACATATGGCTAGCACAATGATTAATGAAATTGACATATTTTAAAGTTAACCAAATCAGAGCAGAAAACCTCAAAGCAGCCAATTGAGATGAAAGTACCTGAGTAAACTATTATTGTGCATGTGCTGATTGTTGGGTCTGAACACTATTCATGTACCGTTTTAAAAGGTAAAACTACACATTTCTAAGCCTAGTTTTGAATTGCCTGTTCAAACTGATTAAAATGTATCAGTCTAACCTATGCTTTTTTTTTTTTTATTAAATTAAATTTATAGTTTAATGTGAGTGACAGCTCCACTAAAAAAGAATGGATATATTGACCACTCAAGGTTTAAGCTTATTAGAGTGGCTCTACTGTGTGAAGTGCAGTTAGTCAAGTCCATCTGTCAGTTCATACCCAGGATGCCTTTCAAAGATGGGAAGAGAGCTAAAACAGCCTCTGCTCCAATCCTGGGGGTCATCCCCAACATCTGATACCTATAATGATGAAGAGGTTATGCCACAGCTGATCACTGAACAGGTACTGCAAACAAAAAATGCTGGTAGAACAGGGAGTCGATGTTAAAGAAATATCCCTGGACATCCAAGCCTTAGGTGAGTGTAGGACACACCTTGAAGGAAAAATGGAGGAGTTTAGTAATGCGCCCAATAACTTTGCTGACCATTACACCATACTTGAAATTTACCACAAACAATTTAAAGATTGCTACCTTAGACGATAGAGCATGACACAACAACATCCGGATTAGGGGCATAGAGTCTGTCTAGATGCAGCAGCTACCTCACAGGATTTTTCTGAGAATTATTACCCGAGTTATTGGATTTAGACCTCACCCTCAACAGATCGCATAGGCTCCCCAAGCGGAAAAGCATGCCTAAATCAAGTCCTCTGGATTTAATCATCGAAGATAGAATCATGGAAGCCACACAAAGCAAAAAGGCTCTACCTACAGCAGGCTCATCATTTACCTGTATTTATCAGCACACACCCTGCTGAAAGATATTCCTCCAGGTCATTTCATACCAGAGGGACAGTTTTTCTAGTTTAGTTAGCAGTCCTCACGTAAAGCTTCAAAAGGATTCAAGCGATGAAAGAAGGGGTTTTGATACTCTGTGGAGAATTTATCATCTCAGATCCCACGATGGACACCACATCTCTTGCCCCAAAAAATTGACCCCCTCGGCAACCTCGACTAAATTATCTGATTTTAGAATTCAGTTTGGTCGACATTTGGAGGATCCAACACCCCAGGGAGAAAGACTATCGCTATCATTCCCCTACGCATCATGTCCACACAAGCATAGATTATTTCATCCCAGACTCTCACAGCAGCATGTCTCTCAATCCACCATTGGAATTATCACTGGGTCATACCATGCTCCCTTGACTGTTTCTCAATCCCATCCAGGGGAAGGGGGCAAAGGAGGTCGAAGAAATATTTGCTGTCAGATCCCATCAACCTAGAATCTTTAATCTTTAATAGCATATCTAATCAAGAGACGCGGTGTGGGTGGGATTGGAGTCGAAGCTTTCGGCCCCACATCACTTTCTGGACTTGTGGCTTTGTAGTGCAAAGACCTGAATCTTATTACCAAGCTTTACATGGTCGCTCAAAATCTGGGGATGAGTTGTACCAAAATGCTTCATTATGCCTCAATCATGATCCTTCCTTACAAGAGGACTTCCATCTTCTGAACACCGATCTATTCTTATAGCTACGTATAAAAGGCATCATAGGAAAACTACCTTGGGACAAAATCTTTCCTAGACCATCCATTGAGCTTTTTCTTCATCTGGTACCAAGGGTGTAATTTCATGCTGCAATGATTCCTTTGTCAATTGGAATATACCTAAGAAACTTCCATATATGCTACACTGGGGAAGAGAACATAACAAAGAGTTTACTATTAAGGAGTGGAATAGTATATCCACCAACTATCGGATTATTTAAGTGCAGCAACCATCTGTAGACAGATCGTAAAGTCCTTTTCCAATGGTATATGGTATCATCTAAACTAGCAACAATATACCCTAACTATCATAGCTGCTGTTGGCAGGGCCGGACTGGGACTGAAAAGCAGCCCTGGAAAAATTTGGAGAGCAGCCCCATATAGTTTATCTCACGGTCGCGCTCTTTAACCACACGCACCCCTTATATATACCTGCGTCACACTATTCACCATTCTTTTTATCTCATTATTTGTATTAAAATGCCAGAGAGCAAAAAAGTGTTAAAAGGCCCTCTGCCTCCCTGATATGGCTTCTAACCCCCTATATGCCACTCTGCCTCCAGAAATGCCTTATACCCCCTATATGCCACTCTGTCCCATGATATGCCTTTTAACCCCCTGTATGCCACTCTGCCATATAGGGGTCAAAAGGCATATCATGGGACAGAGCGGCATATAGGGGGTATAAGGCATTCCTGGAGGCAGAGTGGCATAAAGGGGGGTTAAAAGGAATATCATGGGGCACTCTGCCTCCAGAAAAGCCTTATGCCCTCCTATATGCCACTCTGCCTCCCCGATATGCTTTATACCCTCCTATATGCCACTCTGCCCCATGATATGCCTTTTAATCCCCTATATGCCACTCTGCCCCGTGATATGCCTTTTAACCCCCCTTTTGCCACTATACCTCCAGATATGCCTTTTGACCTCTTATATGTCACTCTGCATCCAGAAATGGCTTATACCCCTACATGCCACTCTGTCTCATGATATGCCTTCTAACCTCCTATATGCCACTTCTGCCATATAGGGGGTTAAAAGGCATATCATGGGACAGAGTGGCATATAGGGGGGTATAAGGCATTTCTGGAGGCAGAGTGGCATAAAGGGGGTTAAAAGGCATATCATGGGGCACTCTGCCTCCCGAAAAGCCTTATGCCCCCCTATATGCCACTCTGCCCCCCGATATGCTTTATACCCTCCTATATGCCACTCTGCCCCATGATATGCCTTTTAATCCCCTATATGTCACTCTGCATCCAGAAATGCCTTATACCCATATATGCCACTCTGGCATATAGGGGGTTAAAAGGCATGTCATGGAGGCAGAGTGGCATATAGGGGGACATAAGGCTTTTCTGGAGGCAGAGTGGCATATAGGGGGACACACTTACATACACACACATGCTCATTTTTTTTGTTTTTAACACATACAAAAAAATATTATACATTTTGTACAAAAAATACATTATTTTACTCACCTTCTACTTCTCTTGACTTCCTGGTTCTTCTCTCTCCTGACAGGATGCCACTGACCTGACATCCGGTGCTGCAGCAGTCTGCGTGCGAGGGGGCGGAGCTTCTACCTCACGCTGCTCCCATCACTATGCAGCCATCCGACTGCTGGGAAGGTAATGTAACCGGCCGGTGCGTGCTGATGCCGCCGGCCGGCTCTGCTTTAACACTTTTTTTTTATTTATTTATATGGTAAGCTGGATCGGGTTGCCATATAAAGTAAAAAAAAAGTATTAAAGCAGAGCCGGCCGGCGGCATCAGCACGCACCGGCCGTTACATTACCTTCCCAGCAGGCTGATGGCTGCATAGTGATGGGAGCTGCGTGAGGGGTGAAAGGTCCGTGCGAGGGGGCGGAGCTTTCACCCCTCACGCTGCTCCCATCACTAGGCGGCCATCGTACACAGCTGCTGGGTGCCGATGCGGCCGGCCGGCGATACTGTAATACATTTTTAAAATTTAATATGGCAAGCCGGACCAGCTTGCCATATTAAATTAAAAAAAAGTATTATAGTAGCGCCGGCCGGCCGCATCAGCACCCAGCGGTCGCTCAGATTAGATTTTGGGCAGCCTGGGGGGCAATTGCCCCCTGCCCAGCCCGCCCCTGGTCCCAGCCCACGGACCTGCCGGCCCACCGGGAAATTTCCCGGTATCCCGGTGGGCCAGTCCGGCCCTGGCTGTTGGAGGCGTGGTGATGTTGTGGGAAACGAGCCACAGATGGTGGCAATGTGAGTAAATTCTTCCTTTCTGGGGATCCATCTTCCAACCTCTGCCAATTGCTTTGCTGATATGGTTCTTATAGTCGCAAAAAAGTGTCTAACACAGTGGCTGTCTCAGTTCGAATTCATTTTTTCCCCACTTCACTGTAGAGCTGTCTGCTCAACACAGAAGAAAACTCAGATCCGCCTTCAGCCCACAAATGCTAAGATGAGCCAAAATTGAGAGGTTGTCGAGTACCTTCTGGAACTTCTAGTATTGTCTGCAGTGGGGACTCTAGAAATAATCAATAGGGGCACTAAGTTACACCACTAATTTATGCCACTGAAGAAACAAAATATATACAAATAAGATGTTAAAATATTGCAGTATGCAATGATACCTTTTTGTTATTGCAAACTGTATAAAAACATTCAATGTATCAGGAGCTTTTCTATACACTCTGAGGAAGCCTATGCTAGGCGAAACGCGTTTGTGTATTATTTTATATTAATCCTTTGTTGGTTTTTATTTGTTTTTATTACCAAAAGTTTGAAATAAATATGTTTTTTTAAAAACTATTTTATCTTGCTCCTGGACCTTTTTTTAATTTATAAGACAAAACACCTTGTGTGGGGATTTTACCACTTAAGCGCTGAGGAGTGAGCAATTCTATAATTGCTCACCAAAAAGGAACTGTGGACACTCCAGACTGCTTCAAAGGCTGAGGCTAAAGAAATTTCAAGATCTTGGGGCTAACTGAAGAAGCCCATATCATATAGTGCTGCCAAAGAAATCTTTAAGGCGAGGATTATATCGCCCAAGCGTATACTTTGGGGCTAACTGAAGAAGCCCCCACTAAATGTGAGTAGCCCTTTGTGGCCTTCATTTCAAACAAAAACAAGCCTTGAGACATATTGCACTATTGTGTTTTTCTTTCTTTTATATATTTCATATACATCCGTGAGAGCGCAGCCACTAACCCCCTTGTGAACTACCTTTTTGTTATTGGGTTGATATAAAACTGTCAAGTGTTTTCCTCTCTTCCTCAGGTATTGTTTCAGACCTGAGAAAAACTAGAAAAGTATTGAAAGCTTTTCTTTATAGTTTACAAATAATTTATACATGGATCCCTTGAAAATAATTGCCCACTCTACAAGACAGCCTTTAGACAAAACTCTGGTAAGAAGTGCAGTAGCCAGATCACCACTCATGGACAGCTGTTTCGTCCTTAATGGGACTCGTCAGCATGAGGTTGTGATACCTGCTTACTAATTTATTTGTATCATTTAACAAAATACAAAGTAAATAAACAGTAGAAAAATCGAAGCCAAATCAATATTTGGTGTGTCCATCCTTTCCCTTCAAAACAGCATAAATTCTCCTATGTACGCTTGTTAAGGAACTCAGCAGGTTTCAAGCATCTTGCAGAACTAACTACAGTTATACTGTGGATTAAATCTGCCTCACTAATCCCAGACAGACTTGATGATGTTCTAGTCATACTATCATTTCCCAGACTCTAGTTCTTTATTGCTTTGGTTGTATGTTTGGGGGTGCTGTCATACTGCAGAATAATTTTGGGATGGGGTATAATTGCATGATGTATAATTAGATGTCTGTACTCAGACCTTTGTCTTACTGTTCCCTCATGTTGCCACAGGCATGCACAATGTGATGGAATAGTGAGACAGAGGCCTCATGCTTTCGCCACAGGACTTCAACAAGGTAAGGGGAGAAAGGGGAGATATATATAGTAAGAAAGAGGAAAAATAGTGATAAAGGGGAGAGAGTGACAAAAGAGAGAGATAGTAAGAAAATAGAGAAATACACAGAAAAGATATAGGGGAGAGATAATGAGAAAAAAGAGATACAGAGAAAGAGGAAAAATAGTGAGAAGGAGGATAATGAGAAACTAGAAAGATAATTAAAAATTAGAGAAATGGGAGAGATAATGAATACAAGGAAGATATATCGCGGAGGAGAGATGAAGAAAAAGGGGATAGATAAAGAGAAAGAAGAGCGATAGGGGAAGTGTAAAGTGTTGTCGAAGTAGCATTTTTCCAACTTTTTCAAACACAAGCAATAACCGTCAAAAAGCTATAAATGTTTAGTTGGTTAGGAAAGGTATTAATCATTAACCACTTTTTTATGTAAGCACTAAAGATTACTTTATTCCAATCTCCAAGCAAATTCATGTTTTACTTTGTTGATTTTGCATTTTAATGGAGCCATATTTTACTCTTACTTTTTCAAAATCACAATAAACTCTTCTTTTTTTGTTATTTCCAGCATTGAACCAAAAATTATTTAATTGTAGGAAACATGCCATGGACTTCCACAGTCTAGCGGCAACACGGTTATCCTCATGGTTCTTGACCGGTTTTCTAAGATGATCCACTAAATACCTGTGGAAAGAGCCAATCAGGCCTTGAAGCAATTTCTTCTGTGCTACATCTCAGACCATCAACCTAACTGGTTGGATCGGCTACCCTGAGCGGAATTTGCTTGGTGAATTACGGGTATCAGCCCTCCATGATTCACAATACCTTCACTTCCCAGGGGATTCCGTCACTGGAGGATCATCTCCAGCAAATCTGTTCCACATTGGTTCAGGTCCAAGAGGCATTACAACGCTCACAACAATCTCAGGAGGTCCAGGCCAATCATAAACACCTACCTGCCTAGCCAACAATCTTCACACAAAGCCATATCAGAGAAAAGGAATAAATTCTCTTGGCTGTTGATGTATTAATTGTCAGAATAAATATGGACATCTTTCCAATAATGAGATGACGAAATCCCTTTAGAGCAAGCTTTCAGTTTCCAGCAGTTGGAACTATCTGTATTCACTGATTCTGAGTGCATCTGTCAGAAGCTCTGAAGATCCAGGAGATCAAATGATTATGAAAGGCTTTCAAGCCCTTGTCCTAGGGCAACAGAATGACCATCAATCTGGAATCTAAGAAATCTAAGAAAATGAATTAATGGACACATGGTGTCTCTCTGCTCTATTGTGAAAATCATAGTAATTAAAGCATCATAGCATCATAAGATAAAACGGGACCTAGTTCAATGCTTCCCGAGGCGTTTTCACTGGGGAAGCATTCCCCACTGGCTGAGTGAATATGCTGCACATTCTTCAAAAGTTGATCCATGGGAATCCCATATCTAATGTCCTCTTGAAGATAGGATATCCAGATTCTGTGGAAATGGGATATCATAGTAGCTGTCAACAATGAGCTTTTGTGACAGCAGGATCAACCCTAGGAGAAATGGCTAAACATCTTAGCTGTTCTGAATCTTTTGAGCATGTAGACAGGCATGCAGGCTTTGTCCTTAAGGGGTTAAGATGGGATCAGCATTTATAAAAGCTGAAGGTATATTCCCCTAGCACCATTAGAAAGATCATATTAAATCCCACCCATGTCATAAATTTAGTGATCCAGAAAATGATCCAGAAAGAAATCAAGGACAAATGTAATATGAATAATACCAAAGCCCTACTGAGACTAAAGTAAACCTGGTACTCTAGCAACAATAGACCAAGTAAATAACTATCCAATAAACTAACATTTAAGAATTCTTTAAATAGGATTCAGAAAATCATATTTAATGGAAAAACTTGTATATCTTTAGCTCAGATAAGCAGGGCTTTTATGCAATTTATAACTCTTCATATAATCTTTCCCAATGCCATATTCCATCCAATCAAATGAAACAATTATTTGTCAAGCTGAACCTACCGTGTCTAATAGATGAAAAAACTTCTGGAGCCAGTACTATCTCCATTACTACGCAGAGTATTTAAGGAATCTTTTCCAACAGAAATTGGAGAAGCAACAATCTTTCCAAATTTACTCTAAAATCTTAGTGGAGATTTTCAAAAATTGAATCCACATTGATAAAGTTGGATTTATCATGGGAAGATGAGGAGAGGAAGACAAAATTATAGTATTTGACCTACTTTTCGAGATACAACAAAGTAAACTTCCCTCTGTCTTTATGGCCTTGGATGCAGAAAAGGCCTTTGACAGAGTAGACAGGAAATTCTTATTAAAAACCCTAGAATGTTTTATTTATTGGTTTATCTGGTACATCGAAATCTAACATCAAGGCTTTGTATTCCCCCTTTATAGCAAAAATAGAAAAATAGCAGGTCCATACCGGAATTCCAAAATTTTTAACATAAAAATTGGAACTACACAAGGATGCCCTTTGGCGTTCCTGTAATATGCTTAAAACCTTTAGGAGAATTTATCAGAAAAGCAGAACTTATTAAGTGAATACCTATAGGATCCATCTCTTCTAAGATCTCATTATATATATAGATGACATTATATTTCATTTATTTATATAGCACAACAGAGCTTTAGAGCCGTAGACCTTTACAATCAGAGTCAGTAGGATACATTTTAAACAATAACAAAATGGTTAAAAAGGAGAAGATGGCCATTATACTTACACTGTCCTATCCTGTTCTGGAATAACTGAATTTGCTAACATTTCAACTGCAAGTTGAAGTTATCTAAGACTCAGCGGTTAACACCTCAATCACACAAAACAGGCCCATAACTAAAAATATAGGACCCTGGTACAAAAATCCCCCCCCCAACTTTACCGAGCTTCATGTCCCACCTTTGTCCTAAACAGCTTGTGAGTGCCTTTGCCCCAAGCAACTTATCAGTGCCAATCATAACCCTCAAATAGCCTGTTTGTGCCACTTTTGCCCCCAGCTTGTCAGCACCACTAAACAGCTGGTCTGTGCTATCATTGACCCCAAACAACTTGTCTGTCCCATCATTACCCCTTGCCCCCCTTTCAACATACACTTTGGCAAACATATGTAAATGTACATCCACAAATTACACTTACTCATACTCACCAGCATGACATTCCCACCAGCATGCTTGACTGTGGGCAAGACACACTTGTCTTTGTACTCCTCACCTGGTTGCCGGCAGACATACTTGACACCATCTGAATCAAATAAGTGTATCTTGGTCTCATCGGACCACAGGACATGGTTCCAGTAATCAATGTGGGCTTTCTTGTACATCATGTTTAGAAAAGGCTTCCTTCTGGGACGACAGCCATGCAGACCAATTTGATGCAGTGTATGGTCTGAGCACTGACAGGCTGACCCCCACCCCTTCAACCTCTGCAGCAATGCTGGCAGCACTCATACATCTATTTCCCAAAGACAACCTCTGGATATAATGCTGAGCACGTGCATTCAACTTCTTTGGTTGACCATTGCGAGGCCTGTCCTGTGAAAACACTGTATGGTCTTGCCCACCATGCTGCAGCTCAGTTTCAGGGTCTTGGTAATATTCTTATAGCCTAGGCCATCTTTATGTAGAGCAACAATTCTTTTTTTCAGATCCTCAGAGTTTTCTTTGCCATGAGGTGCCATGTTGAACTTCCAGTGACCAGTATGGGAGAGTGTGAGAGCAATAACACCAAATTTAACACACCCGCTTCCCATTCACACCTGAGACCTTGTAACACTAACGATTCACATGAAACTGGGGAGGGGAAATGGCTAATTGGGCTCAATTTGGACATTTTTTCACTTAGGGGTGTACTCACTTTTGTTGCCAAGGTTTAGACATTAATGACTGTATGTTGAGTTACTTTGATGGGAAAACCAAATTTACACTGTTATAGAGGCTGTACCCTCACTACTAGCAGAGTGTCACTTCTTCAATGTTGTCACATGAAAATATATAAAATATTTACAAAAATGTGAGGGGTGTACTCACTTTTGTGAGATACTGTATGCTCACACAAAATTACACATCCATGCTAACGCACACAATTACACTTTCATGCTCCCATACATACATAAACACAAACACATATTGTCACGTTTCACCATGCGCTATCTGGACATGTTTCTATTTTACTTTGATACTCATGTTTCCAGCCACTAGTGGCCGCCCTTTCCACTCAAACCAATCATCAGGTCCAGCTGCAGTTGCTTACCTGATTATTACATCCTATATAAACCTGCCCAGCCCTGCAGTCTGGGCCTTGACATTAACGTCAGTGGACAACCTGTTTGGACCTTGCTTGTTCCAGTACCTGCCTTGCTTGTTCCAGTACCTGCCTTGCTGGTTACAGTACCTGCCTTGCTTGT
>VKOC01000001.1:52428824-52442682 GCA_009364415.1 Spea multiplicata | reverse complement strand
ATATATAAAAATTAGAGAATACACTCCTCTCCAGTGATGTTCCGAGGACATTTGTTCCTTCACTAGCAACTAAAACACTGCTGCCGACAAAACTTGTTCTCACTTTTTGTAAGATAACAAGAACACAGGAAGTGGTCGCTAGGAAGAGCGAAAAACCCTGATCTTGTAGACTACAAAAACTATTTGTCTATACCACTCCGTTATTCATGAGTTTTCTGTAGACTAAAACCATGCTTTCTGAAAGTGCAGCAGGCGACCCCTGCTCTCATGCCTTCCAAAGGCCTTCCTTGTTCAAACAGCAGGTCGCATAAGTCTGCTTTAGAGGCTGTATCTCTTTCCATATATCCACAGGGCTTGATAACAGCTGCTACCGCTGAAGCCGCTTTACTCTGAAACGCAGCTGCCTGAAACATTCTCCTAACGGCTGTTTCGGCTCTCTCATCCATAGCGTCTCGGAGTCTAGCTATCTCACCTACAGGAAGCGCGGTTTACTTGCACCTCTACCTTTGGAAGCTCTTGCCATTAAATATCTTCTTAAAACATGAATTGCTTAAAAATAAAAGCTTGATTGCCGGGTTATACCACTCCCTCTGCATCAATTCCACTAATTCGGGAGGAATAGGGGAGATCCTACTTAGTTGCAAATGAAGAACGCAGTTAACTTATTTAATAAACTTGTCATAAGATGAGAGAGAACATTCCCCCGAAGAACGGTCAGACGATGGCGTCTTTAATGCCTTTTGCAAGTGACTCAGGTGCAGGAGATTTAGCCGCATCTGTAAATGCTGAAAAGGTCTGGGATGAATTATCTTGGAACCAGCATAAGAATGAATGCATGTCTTTTTGCCAAGATGTCCGCAGCACACTATTGGGAAGTCTATTTTACTGTAGCCGTCCAGGAGCGGCATATTACATTCTGCACAGGCTAGATATCTAGCTTTAGAAGCAGCTATAAGAAGGAGGAGCAGGTTTGTCCGTTTCTGGAGACGAAGGGTTAAATTTAGCTAAAACCCAATTAAAACCAATGCAAAACAACCGTGTGGACTCTAGTGGTCAGTAAGGTTTCCACAGCTTAAAATAGGCTGCCAAAGCCTCATAAAAATTAACCGTCCCGCGCATGCTCAGATCTCGCTTCAGGATCACAAAGGAACGAATAGCCACCCGGGCGTTCGTTCAGCACAGCTGCACAGGCTCCTCCTCTGGAACCAAAAAAGGATAGAGTGAATGCTGCCTCTGTAAGCCCGTTACGAGGCGCGCAGCACGGAACTTCCACCCGGGAAGTTTTAAACCGCAACCAAACACTTTTAAAATCCAATGCAAGACAACCGTGTGGGGGCTTGGTGACACGGGAACGTGACCTGACGCACACTCTTGTGGTCAGTCAGGTTTGCACAGCTTAAATAGGCTGCCAAATCCTACAACACCTGGTATTCCCAGGCAGTCACCCATCCAGGTACTAACCAGGCCCACCCTGTTTAGCTTCTGAGATCAGAGGAGATCGGCGCTTTCAGGGTGGTATGGCTGTAGGTAATCAGAATTGGCGCCATAAAAACGATCCGACCCGCGCATGCTCAGATTGCGCTACAGGATCACAGTGGAACGAATAGCCACCCGGGCGTGCGTTCCACACAGCTGCACAGGCTCCTTCTCTGGAACCAAAAAGGATAGAGTGAACGCTGCCTCTGTAAGCCCGTTACGAGGCGCGCAGCACGGAACTTCCACCCGGGAAGTTTAAACCGCAGCCAAACACTCACCCCCCAGGCAACAACCCGTGTGCCTCACCATCAGAAGAATCCACGAAGCTGTTCACCCTACGAGGGACAAGAAAGAACTGAGGACTCTTCCAGTTTGCCGGCATTTATGGGTAAGAGGGGAGGAGTTTACTTTTTGATTGGTCTTTCAGAAGCTTGTCCTAAGGGGAAAGAACAACCCATACGTACTGCCACTATACGCAGGAAAAAAGACTGAAAGACATAAATACAAGACTAGCCTAGGACTATACGACAACAATTGGAGATTCAGTCACATCTTATGGCCATAGTATGCTTATCACACCACTACGCCAAAGTACTCCAATATTCGGTGGGTCCTAGTGCTAAACCCTGCCTACTGAATAATAAGCTGAACCTTAACATTGAATCTAAACACAGAACCAAGAAGGATATACCTTTAGACTACTGACTGAGACACACATAACAAAGGGTGGGGCACACCTTATAAAGGAAACAGAGCTGAAGCTAAGTGTCAGAAGGAAACGGCAGAGCTCAAGGAAATCCTGGAATGGATCACAGCAAAGGGGGAACTGTAGCGAGACAGGGGAAACTAGAGAGAAGCAGCTCCGCAGCCTGAATGGACCCTGACACAAATATATTGAAAATTGATTAGGTAATGCTTGGTCTGCCACAGTCTGCTACTACTGTAAGCTTCACCAAGGTGAGCTTTTAAACTAAATACCACAAAACAATTAAACAGATTGAGTTTAAATAATAATTTCAATGAAAACATTTATTTATGCTAAGAGCTATGACAACAGTTTCCCTTTTAAGTAAAGACTAGTAGCAACTGTGAAAAAGAACATGCTCAAAATAAGTGACGTATGCTTATAAGCCGATCTAAGCAAGACTGTCAAAATTTTTACCCACCTCTAATTACAAAGCATTGGATTTTGGTAAAGCATTTGTAGCATCAAACTCTACAACTGCAACCACTGCTAAGACAGTGGAACTCTGATGCCTAGTCTCTCAACCATTTACTTATGAAAGGATTACGTTACTCTTTTTTGCCTGTTCTGAAAACACAACTTCTCAGGTTTATGAAATTTTAAGAAATGAGTCATGTTCAACCAACTTTGTTGTCCTACAGGTTGTTATCAGATCTTTCTTATGTTTCACTTGTGGTCTTCATTTTTAAAAATCTTCTGTTGGAAATACAGTTCCTTGCACCACTGATGTACCACAGCTATTTGCTTTTGTATTGCATCTACTTACTATGAGCAGAGTTCACCATGAAGGTAGCTAAGAACCCATATGAAACCTATGCAAACAATAAGGCTAACATCAAGAAAGCTCACAGAGGATTAGTAAGGTTCATTCACTAACACTAATCGGTTAGTCCTGTTCAGCTATAAATCACCAAGACACAGAGTCACTGAATTTTGAAATTCTTTGTCTAATCTTGTTTTGATTAATTCTATATCTAATTTCTTGTGAAGCTTGTTGGTGTGTAGCATGTGTCATGTTTATTCCTAGTAACTTCCCAAAGGGTGGCATACCTGGAGATATCATTCATTCTAGGAGGGGCTTAATAAAATGGTGGGGCTAGCTGCATGTAGAAGCAGGGCTAAACCCAGGAAGCTTTTAAAAGGTGGGGAGTTGGAGGAATAAGGGAGTGAGTAATAAGTCAGGAGTGAGTATGACCAAATGTGGCTCCTCTGCTTGGAGACAAAAGAAATTGACTCTGAGTCAAAACTGGAGAGAGTTCCTGGAAAATCATTTCCTCATTATTTCAAATTAAAAAGAATCAGTTTAGCATTTTATACTCCACCTATGCCTGAACACAAAGCCTTCTGGTTCATCCCTCATATTAATTGTTTTTTATAACGTCAAGTAGGCAGGAAGTTGGTGGAGATGGTTAAACACAATAGGGGTAAAATATCAGGATTTTGCTGGTAACATGAGTGTGCTCGTATATGTTTTTAACAGGATTTTTCCAGCCTTAGACAGTGTTATTTCAAAGATCGAATACATTGTTCTGACCTTAAATTGCTTAAAGTTTTTTTTTTATATAACAAATACAATTCTAAAAAACAAAATACAAATGTCATCAGTGTAAAGATAAACTAATTCCATACTACCTCCATTTATACACATAGCAATATTTTTTCAAATGTATTTAAAAAACCAAACAGAACAAAAGGGAATTGTAACGTGATTTATTACTTTTCTAAATAACTGCATGCAGATCTACTATTGCTTGCATTGCTTGCATTTGCATAGGTGATATACGTGTTTCATTATAGATAAATCAGCGTTTGCAAATTACTCTGCATACATAGTAACTGTCATTATCCAGAAAGGATACAGAATCTTCAATAAAGTAAAAGAATGAAGCTTCCAGTGTTGCAAAGCTTGGGCGTTTCCTCGTCACAATCCATCCCTGCCAATCTTTACACTGCCAGTAGGGAAAACTATATCCATGGCAACAAGCCGTACCATTCCTGCCCGCACCAGTAAAGCTCCCAATCTTAACTGTCAAATATTCTATGCACATCATGTAAAATAGGTCTCTCTTCCCCCTATACCTCCGTGCATCTTGTTTCCGTGGCTACATGTTTATGCAAATGAGAATTGTCACATTTCTATCAGGTTGATTGAACACTGAATTCGTTTTGCACCTTGGCGATGCAGCACCATGCTTTGTGCCAACCCAGACGGCAATTTAATTGCAAAAATTATGTGATATAATGACTGGGCTTCTAAAATTAGCATGATGACACCACCTTCATTATATACAATGTAGTGAGCAGAGCCAGCAAGCTTTAAAGTAGGGCATGGCGGGGGCTGGTCTACTAATGTAGCTAAATCAGATCCTTTAATTGCGCTACATTTTAAGACGGAAATATGGTACCTGATCAGTCTATTATACTTAGTAAAAATACAAAATTTGTTATTCACTTTTGTTGTCATAGTTTCATTAACACTTTTACTTAAAGATTTCCGTTAAGCATTTATTTTTCATTAAATATTTTTCATAATTGTTTCTGTTATATTTACACAAATTGACATTTTAAATATGAATGTTACCTTATGCAAATAAATCTTGGCCATAATGTATGCAATTATCCTCCTTATGCTTCTTTCTTTTTCCTGCCATATATCTTTAGATAAATATCATGCTATCGTTACTGATATCTCGAATTCTGCTCCTCCCCCTTCAAAACCTGTAATTTCAGTTATGTTATTATGTTATACAATTAGGTTATTTATGACATAATGCAACTAATACTGAATAATCACTGATTCAAGGGGTATAAATGCTGCTGATTTAAATATTTTGTAGGGAATTCATATAGATGATTTTCATGTAGCTTGGTACTTATGGTCTATTTTGTGGAACAAACAAAATCCAACAGAAAACATGAATAATATGGCTAAATGTACACAATATATTTTAAATGATTTATTATTTGTAAAATAGTATGTACAAAAATAGTGGATAAATGTAAGTTTACATGCTATTGTATAAATATCTGATATTTCTTTGTGAATACTTTGATGAAAATAAAAATGCATGAAAGACATACATTCCTACTCCTTGGCTTAGAAATTTAAGAAATTCTCCCTATCACTAAATTATGAAATTATACAATAACTAGATTGGGTTCTTGCCATGGTCACTATGCCAAAAACGGCATAATTGCTCATAATGCCGCTCCAGAGGCAGATCTGGTCCTGCAGTGTGTGGACGCACATTACGCTTTAGGTCATATACTGGTCGCTGACCATAAGGTGCTAGGGCCGCAGTCTCATCCCCAGTCTAGTCGCAAAATCTGTATCTGTAGCCATAATGGTCATGTTTCCTCATGAAGCTACATTTATTCTTTTCGGTATGTGGTGTGTGATGTAACAACCACTAATTCATTTGGTACAACTAGCGCTATCACAAGAAGTAGCACAGATATTTATTGCATCCATTTACTTGTGACCTGCACAGAATTTAATTCAGAGACACTGATTAGAAAATATCCAGATGTAAGCACTCCTCCAAATATCAAGGGGATTTTTTGTGCCGTTTCACTCAGTATTTCATCTGTTTGGTAAATTCATTTGGAGTATATTTGAAGCAATATGCTTTTCATAATTATTCCAATTTCACTTAAGTATAAATATATTGATACAATGGAAAACATATACACGTTTTTTTTTTAATATTACATAGTTAAGAGTTATGTGCTATTATACATTGAATAAATGATTTGTTGGGGAATTTTGCACAAACAGAAATGCAAGATCTGTTATTAATTAAATTCAAAGCAAAGGAAATAATTTTTTCAGGGCTACTATGGATCCAAACACTGAGGAAGGGGCCAGCAGTCCCCACAAACTACTTCAGCATACCTTGCTTTTTATTGCCTTGTACATTGAGGGCCACAGGATTAGGTAGGCATTATTATTATTCATTATTAATCATTATTAACCCATTCCTACAGATATTTAATTGAATATACTAAATGACGATGTATAAAGTTATATTAGAATGGATTGTGCTTCATGAATGCGTCTGCTCTTCCAGTTACAAGCTACAGAATATGGAAGATTTAGTTCCATTAGGTGCATTAAGGTATATAAAAGTATTTGCCAGTTTTCCACCTCATGCCCAAGGTTGTCTATTATATGACCGCACTGGGGATGGTTATATGGGGAATTTTAACAGTGAATACTCGGGATTCTTTACTTTGCATAGTGGCCATTAATAGTGCACTTTACCTGTTGTAACACACGGTAGCCCTAAGAGTGTTTTAGCTCTATTGGTATTTCTTAACATTAATACCTGATAATCAGTTCCCATGAACGCTATCACCAATGTACACCTATACCATAGTAAACTGCCATTAGTGGGATTAGTTCCAGATATATTCTAAAGATTCTCATTAACCTATACAGATTCAGGCTTTACTAGAAGGTGAATTGGAATTTTGCCTCCAAGCAGCTCTTTTCCAGGTAGATATAGTAGTTAAATTTGCGCTAAACGCATACATAGCACATAGGAAACTTTAAATTAGATGTGTGGATTTTCAATAGATGAAAAGATAATACATTCTTTTTTTATATATATGTGATATGTTATGTACTTGGCTCTGCTGTAGACATTAAAGCTTTAGACATTATTTCAGGGAATTTATCACGTTATTTCTTTGAATAAAGGTTAACCTTCCAATTGACATAATGGCTGGATATTCCCTTTGTTCTAGTGTGGTACTTGGTCTAGGGGATTCTTTACCAAGATCTATAATAACCAGATGAAATAAGCTAGATACACAAGAAAAATAAATAAAAGAATACAAACATTGTAGAAAATGTAATAGAAGCAGCATCAATGATCGACAAAGAACATTCAGATAATTCAGAAGCATCTAGCAATGACATAAAGGAGAATGGTTGATATATTTATATATTATATATATGTGTTAAAATGTTCACACATTTATTTCATCTTACCTTCTAGTACAAGCTATTTTTATCACTACTATTTAATCGTATATTTTTTCTACTAATTTAGTTATTTGTGTTCATTTTTTTGGTGGGATATACTTTATAGACACATTAAACAAAGAACATGTTTTATGCAAAGGCATAGAAGCCATGGTGACCCAGTCTCCTACCTAACAAAGGCCAAAACTTCCTGTGAGCGATTCTAAGTAGTTTATTCCACAACATTTACTCAAATCTGGAGAGAGGGTGCTACATAAGTATTTGTCAAGTAAACATTCGGAAGTATTACACATTTAATAAAAAAAAATCTGGTTATATGTTTGTTCTTCATGGCAAATTTGCAAAATGGAAAGATGCCTGCTGAGGTTATGCCATTATGGTTGAATAAGCATGATTTAACAGCGTAAATGTGCACCCTGTCCTCCCCCAGCATATTAATAAATGTGCTGATGCAAATAGCCCTATACCATAGCTAATGAGCCAGTGTGCATCTCACATACTCATAATCAAATTCCATAGGAAATATAATACTATGCTGATTATCCAGAGAAAGATATTTAATTGGGCAGACTAAACAGCTGCTGTAGTACTATATTATCAAGGTTACCATTGTTTCTTACAGCCACACATGGCCAGAACTACACAGTGCCTCTGACTATGTGCTGCCATCTGCGGGAAAAGCAGAAGAAACACAATGGTTATTTCATAGTAGGCTGCCAACAAGAAAGCATTATCTGATGTGACATTAGGGAGCTAGTCCACTGATGTTATGAAGCTAAAATGGAGATTCATGTACAGCAGTGGGAAAGTACCAATTTGTTCCTTGATTAGAAATTTTCGGTACTGGAAGGTCTAGTATTATCAGGAATGTCATAAAAATCAATGCGAGCAACAAAATATTGTAATTGGAGTCTTTAAATGTAAAGCTTTGGTCACTAGCTTTACTAATTAAAAAAATATGTAAACAAAAAAAATTAAGATAGAATGTATAATTCTAGATAGAACATGAAAAGGGTGTTTCCTCTCAAATTATTACATAATAATAATAATTACAAAGACAAAATCACAGCTTTAATATACATGCTGATGAATTCCCCCATTATCAAAATACCAGTCAAGTATGCAAAGGTTGGAATATTTCTTTCTAAGCTTCTAGCTATATTAACAAGCAGGGAATGCCCTCTTGTGGCCAAAAATATAGGTCATGACATGTACATTTTTTGTTTTCCTTTTGAGTTCCAAGAAAATTAAATTAACATTAAACATTAAATACATTTCAACAATGTAATGTTCAGAAGAATCAGTGTCAAAAGTTTACATAACAAAAATTATAGTGGGGTAAAGGTAACTGAAAACCCCTCCACTTAAAATTAAGAGGGTAGCAGAGGCAAAACACTAGTCTACACTAACCTGACAAGCCAAACATTTTACAGACTAAGTCAATATAGTATACTGCTCACAGTACACCCTCTTTGAATTATTTGGCTTTACATATTAGGACATAACAACAATCATCTGTTCCTTAGCAGGTCTAAAAAAAAGGTAAATACAACTTGAGATGAACAGCACAATATATTACACTGTGTCATGCTTTATTCAACAAAAATAAAGCCAAAATTGAGAAGCCATGTGTGAAAAACATACATACATACAAAGTACATATTCTGATTCAAGAGCTTGTAGAACTACATTTAGCACCAATAACTAGAAGTAATCATTTTCTGTATGGCTTTATCAGTCTCTCACATTGTTGCGGAGGAATTTTGGCCCACTCTTCTTTACAACGTTGCTTCAGTTCATTGAGGTTTGCGTGCATTTGTTTATGCACAGCTCTCTTAAGGTCCCGCCACTGCATTTCAATTGGCTTGAGGTCTGGACTTTGACTGAACCATTGCCACACCTTGATTCTTTTATGTAAAGCCATAGAATTCCAAGAGGGTGTACTTTCTTTTTCACATAACTGTACATGCCAAAAACTAACCTGAATACCTGCATTTTTTCAAGCCAAGTTTCACCACTATTTAAGTTCTTGTAAGCAAGGTTCCTCATTAATTTACAGAGTAAAAACCACAAAACTGCTTTTAGTGACCTAAGTATATATTGTTATTCAATATACATTCACTGGCCACTTTATTAGGTACACCCTGCTAGTACCGGGTTGGACCCCCCTTTTGCCTTCAGAACTGCCTTCATTCTTCGTGGCATACTTTCTACAAGGTGCTGGAAACATTTCTCAGAGATTTTGGTCCATATGGATATGATGGCATCACGCAGTTGCTACAGATTTGTCGGCTGCACATCTATGATGCTAATCTCCAGTTCCAGCACATCCCAAAGGTGCTCTATTAGATTGAGACCTGGTGACTGTGGATGCCATTGGAGTTCAGTGAACTCATACTCATGTTCAAGAATCCAGTATGAGCTTTGTGACAAGGTGCATTATTCTGCTGGAAGTAGCCATCGGAAGATGAGTACACTGTGGTCATAAAGGAATGGACACGGTCAGCAACAATACTCAGGTAGGCTCAGTGCTGGGTTCTAAACTTACCGCTTGGTGGACGCCCCGCCTCCGTGCGTGATGTCATCACGCCCATCAGCAGTCACGCTGGATGCAGAGGAGGAAGCTGAAGGCGCGACAATGGATCCGGTAACCGCAGATAGCAGGTGACTTCATCAGGGTCTGGTACGCGGACCCTGACACTGGGACAAGTGACAATTTTTACCCCTGTCATATACACATTTATTGAGCTACATTTGCTTACTTGTCCAAAGTTTGCCACAATGATTTACAAAAATGAGCATTCTTCTAGTTGTGAAAATGGGATTTCAATGTATATCTCTTATTGGATTTTGATTAACCGTTTCTGATTTTTAAAAAGATGATGTGCGCAATAAATAAAACATATTGATCTCTACTGGGAGCCTGTGCTTCTTGTCCCAATTCCCCATATACCTGTCTCTTTTCATTGTTACTGGTAAAAGAGGCTTGTGCTTTCCTGATGTTAAAATGTTTAGTAGTAATGTCATAAAGTAACCTAATATTATTCATCAAAGCATGACAAACAGCCTGAAATTATTTTTTTTTTCTCAGTAGAAATGATGATGACTCCTGTATGCTAGCCATGGTAACTGAATGGGTGTCATCATGATCACACTGAGACAACACCTGTGTACCTTTGCATAGATTTCTCCTTCCTCTGGTATTGTCCACTTTCAAATTGGGGGAAAAAACAAGTTCTTTAAAAGAATATGTTAAGATTTTAGATATGATGTATCTACTGTGCCAATGTTGTCTAAATGTCAGTGCTTGTTGGCTTGGTTGGGTGACCTCCTTCTTGGTGAGACGATGATTCCAGTCAATAATATTTACAAAATGTCAAATCCCATTGATTGTGACAATGGGGAAAAAAAAACCCAAAAAATAAGGCAAACCTGATGAGGGAGTCATTAGATCAGTGTTTATTTTTCAGTGGTGCGATAGAAACTTTCTTTGAAATATCTCAAATCCCACAGCATGCTGCCTGTCAAAAGCTATTGACAACACCCTTAATCACCTGGGTTCCACCGTTTCACTTACTCTACTCCAGCTCCCTCCTATTTTTCATATTTTTGTCTCTTGTTTTCAACTCATCCACAAAGCTGTCAGTTTCTCAATATGATCTACTTTCTGAGCGTCTACGTATTTGATAGTCAAAAGGTAACTGAAGGAAAGACTGGAAATATTGTTTTAGAAGAAAATATTAAACCTAGGGAGCCTATGAAATGCATTTTAAGTTATACAAAAGTTAGCTATGTGCACCTTGATGTATTTAACTTATTACAGGCAAAACTTTGCTATTGTCAATACAGTAATACATACGGATATTGTATCTTTCTTATATACTTTTTATATATTTGCACAGTACTTTTATTGTGGGAAGGTCTCAAATATTAATAATTTAAATACGTTTGCCATGCATTTTAAAACTGCCACATAATGCTATGAACATAAAGACGTCTGAGTAAACTTATGCCATTTCTCCCTCACCCATACATCTTATGTGGTATACTACGTACTTCAATAAAGTTTATTAAAAACTTATAATTGCATATGAATTCATGCAATGTCTTGTTGAGTGGACATCGGGAGCTGACTCCTAGCTGACAATATCAGAACTCCAACCAAATCGATAGTGTGTATATTTTTAATTAGATGCTGTAAAACTTTTTTTAAAATTTGTTAGAAAGGCCAATATCTCTATTAATTGTGGCTCTATTTACCCAAAGTAGAAATGTACTTTAATTCTCACGGAGAATCTGAAATCCCCCACCTCAAGTATACACTAAAGGTATCCCAACACACCTTGGTACAGCACAGGTGTGTGCAAGATCCATACCTGGAAACCGGCTTTGACCTGGAGTGTCTGAGTGAATGCCCTGCTTCCCTGGATTTCTGGGTAAGTTTCATCTTTCTATGGGCAGAAGAGAAACGTGTGACTGCGCCCCCTCCTACTACCCAGCCCTGGCTTCATGCACAAGGATCCCTGACCTTTCTTTAAACCAAATAAGTTCACAGAAATTGCCATATGATAGGATCCGTAGTAGTCAGAACAATGTCCTACAGTATACGTAGGATTGATCGCAAATATTGTGCTTCTTTGCACTTTCCAGCCATGTTTATATTCTGTGGTACTGAGACACCCATTATTATTATTATGTCCCAGAGGAGAGGCCTTGCCCCAGAGCCAGGACAAAGGTATTCAGTTTGTTTTACAGCAAGTGTATATGAGTGCTAGTGTTATTGTGAGTGTGTGCGTTACTAGGGGTACAAGGGACCTAGGGGCCACCCAGCCGGTCCTGCCCTTGGGCCAGAAGGTGTCAGCCTCCCCCTATGTCCAATAAATTTAGTTATATCCCTTTGTAATGCTTAGTTTCATCAACTGTTTGGGTGTATTTTTTTTATTTACAATCCAAGTTTTTTGTAGTCAGTGTCCAAGAAGCACAATACCCAGTGGTCTCACAGATTTGGAAATATTGTCTAAAATAGTGTGCCACATTACATAAGGCTTTTTTGAATGCATCAATGATTAATATCTGATAGTAACACGTTCAATTGTTACTCATAGTTTAATGTGCCTGTCCTGTTATATAGATAGCGAGTAAGAATTTAGTATGCAACTGTTCAAAATTTAAGCATAACTGAGGTTCAATAAAGAAAGAGTGAAGAGATGTTGCAGCAGCACTAATAAAATGCTTCTATATTTGAAATAAGGATTTAGTGAATCTTAAAAATAGAATCAAGAGCCTTTTACTTGATTATCTTTACATAGTGAGGTTGAAAAACTTAAATTTATCAAGTATAATCTATCCAAGATATTAATAACAGCACTAACAAAGATGAAGGCAAAACCTCCCATTTTAAGCACATGCCAAGTTTTGCCTAGAAGGCAAAAAAAATCCTTCATGGCTTGCGACATAATCCCCGGATCAACAACACTGAATTACGATATATACTCCAGAATGCCTTTTCTTGCCAAAAATCAATCCAGTTTAATCTTAAAACCTCAATATTACGTGCAGTCACCAACTTAGTAGGTAGTGAATTCCATTACTTTAAGGTCTGTGAAGATTGTCCTTTTCTGTTTATGATTTAATTGTGGCCCCTGTAACCATTACGTGGCCACTTCTTATCTGCTCTGTTCATGGGGTATGATTATTTCCCCTCTAGAGCTTCATACATCATACGTATTTATTTATTGTGACTAGGATACCCCTTAGGTTACCATTTCTATGGAACACTGAATAGATCTAAAATATTTAATGCCATTCATTATTTTCTTTATGAATATAACACAGGGACACAGTCATAATTTTGGCTTTTCTACTTGTATAAAGAATTTTCATTTCTGCAGTGATTTTTGCAAGTTGGCACATTTGTAAAGGAAAAGCTAAATACTTAAACTGTGCTATTTTACAATTTGCAACAATTTCAATTGTGCTCCAACTTCATTTACTAGACTCTCCAAGTGATCCTCTAACCAGAAATGTGTAAATGTTAACCAATGTGCCCGCAATGATCTGCAAAAGTAAAGCTGAAATTGTTTCAAGATTATTTGGCACAGTCTCTCTCTCATGGCTGATAAAACTGTATTGTCATGTTTCAATATACCGTATTTGCCCGATTATAAGACGAGGTTTTTTTCAGAGCAAATGCTCTGAAAAATACCCCTCGTCTTGTAATCGGGGTCGTCTTCTAATCAGACCTCAAATAGAGGTCTGATTAGGAGACTAAGATCCAGATCCCCCGCACCGCTGCAGGGGACCTGGATCCTCCTGTCTCCCCCCCATTTAAACTTCCTGCTTCCTGCCGGGTAGCGGGTTGACGTCTACGCGATGTGCGTAGACAACGTCCACTGCAGCCGGAAGGAGGTGTGGCTAGCAGCGGGGGTTGTCTGCGTCCGTCGCGCAGACCTTCCCCGACTGTCAGAGATAAGAGTTCCCCGCACCGGTGCGGGGAACTCTGATCTCTCACAGCCGGGGAATGTATGCGGGACGGACGCATACAAACCCCCGCTGCCAACTCCACCTCCTTCCGGCTGCAGGGGAAGGAGACGGCAACCCGCTGCCCCGACTGGAAGCACCGGTAAGAGAGGGGTGGGAGGAGTGAG
>VKOC01000001.1:52363693-52423270 GCA_009364415.1 Spea multiplicata | reverse complement strand
CTCCCTGCTATTGCGTCCTTCCAAGAGGACTCCCTGCTATTGCGTCCTTCCAAGAGGACTCCCTGCTATTGCGTCCTTCCAAGTGGACTCCCTGCTTTTGTACCTTTTGTGCCCTTCCAAGCGGGCTCCCTTGCCAAAAGACTTATCACGGTATTTTATTTTGCCATACGTTTCTTGCTTATACTGTATTACCCTTATCCTGTTATATACATAAAATACACTGCATTACCCGGATTTCTACTTGTGGTGTCTGTTTGCATAATCATGCACTGTGGGTTACAGACTGAACCCCAAGTATCCCCTGCGCATGGGCTCCTACCCGACCTGATCACCCGAGTCCTGACAGAATACAAAGGCCATTACAAGGAGTCTGCGGGGTTACTTTCAGTCATCAAAGTGATAGGAGAATGCTTGCTTGAACTGTGCAAATCATTAATGCAAATCTGGGACTCCAACTCCAATCACTCTCATGAAGACCATTCACCTACACCTGCTGCAGCACCTGAGAAATCCAACAAGCCTGTTACCAGTATTAAAAAGGAATCTCCTAGGAAACGTGAACCCCTTACCACAACCGAATTGCAACAAAGGCGTAATGAGGAATCTTGCTTTTACTGTGGCAAAAAGGGACACTGGATCACTCAATGTCCTCTGAAACCTCCTAAACCCTCTGTACCGACTGAACAGTCTATGTCACAAGCACAGAGCTCTCCTAAAAGGGGAAGTAGCTATATTCCCCAGGACAGTGAACCCATGGAGTATATACCAACCCTGATGATTCCTAATGCTTCTCAAACACCAGTGGATGTCCAGCTGAAGCCTGATGACTGTTCTGTGATGGAATGCAGCTTCTGTGATCCTACAGTCTGTGGCAGTGTGGGTTGCTCCCATATGGATGAACTTCCTATTGCTTTCTGTTCAGCCATGATTGCAACTCCTATCACTCCTACTTCAGCAAAGCTTGATACACCAGAGACTACCGTAGCCCCTAATATCTCCTCTCGACTGATAGCAAAGAAACATGACCCTATTCCATCTCTGAGGAAGAAGAGGCCCTCCATCAGTGCTTCCCTTATGTCTGCCACTCCAGTTTTGAGCCAGTGCCGTTCTGGTACTACCCCCCTGCCTCCAGATGTGCCCTGGGTACAGGGCAGCTATGTGACCCCTGGTACATGGAAAGAGAAAGCACTGAATCATACCTTCTCATCAACTTCTTCAGCATCCAGTCCTAATTTGACCTACAATTGCACCACAGATGACCTTTCCTTGGATTGTGTTATTACCTCTAATGGCAATATAATCAGAAAGGAAGACCTGGAGATCTGTGAACAAGCTTTACCGAAAAAGAAAAAGAAGAAGAAGAAATCACGCTAAGTACACCCTTCTGCTCAGTTTATTAAAGTTGTACAGATTTTGTTCAGACTGTTCGCGTTCAGTGACCGCTCCTTGGGGAGGGGGTACTGTCAGGAACCACTTTTTCGCTGACCTGAACCATGGCTTTTCATACCTGTTATACCCATCTGCTACCACTAGTGGGCCCTCCGCCCTCTGGAGCACTCAGAACTCAGGTGTGCCTTATTACCTGGGTTGAGCCCTAGCCAATACATACAGCTGGGCCTTGATTACCCTGCCTTTATGAACCTGCCCTGCCCTTCAGTCAGGGCCTTTGTATTGTAGTCTATGGACCTTCCTGCTGTGGCTCTGCACCTGTACCGTTCCTGGACTCCCTGCTATTGCGTCCTTCCAAGAGGACTCCCTGCTATTGCGTCCTTCCAAGAGGACTCCCTGCTATTGCGTCCTTCCAAGTGGACTCCCTGCTTTTGTACCTTTTGTGCCCTTCCAAGCGGGCTCCCTTGCCAAAAGACTTATCACGGTATTTTATTTTGCCATACGTTTCTTGCTTATACTGTATTACCCTTATCCTGTTATATACATAAAATACACTGCATTACCCGGATTTCTACTTGTGGTGTCTGTTTGCATAATCATGCACTGTGGGTTACAGACTGAACCCCAAGTATCCCCTGCGCATGGGCTCCTAACCGACCTGATCACCCGAGTCCTGACACCATGGTTACGTCAGGAATCCAGGTTCTCCTTGACCTTGTATTTTTCCACGTCGTTGGTCAGAAGTGGAGCAGTTTGGGATGATGATTAGGGAAAGGGTTAGCAGTCCATGGTTTCAGGAGGGAGACGTGGAAGTCGGGATGAAGCAACATGTTATTAGGTAAATCGAGTTCCACAGCCAAAGGGGATATGAGACAAGAGATATGAAATGGACCTATATATCTTGGTCCCAGGTTCTTCGTAGGACAGGTAAGTCGCAGGTGTCTAGTAGACAACCAGACTTTGTCACCTTGGTGATATTCTGGGGCATTACATAGTTACATAGTTATATAGGCTGAAAAAAGATATGCGTCCATCAAGTTCAGCCTTTCCTATATCTGTTAATTTGTTGCTGTTGATTTGGACTTCTTGTAGTTTATAATCCATCCGTGTTGTTCCAAGCATCGGGTCGTAAACCTGAGATGTGACTGGAGCTCTTGAAAAGAGCCTGCTTTCAGAAGCCAGTCGTCTAGATAAGGGACAACTGTGATTCCCTCTTTCCGCAAAGCTGCTGCAACAGGGGTTAATAGCTTTGTAAAAATCCGAGGAGCTGACGACAGGCCAAAAGGGAGAGAAGTGAACTGGAAATGTCGAAGCCTTGTGCCGACTCTTATGGCAAACCGGAGATATTTCCTGGAAGCTGTGGCGATTGGCACATGGAGATAGGCATCTTTTAGGTCTAACGTGACCATAAAGTCCCCTTGTTTTAATAGGTGGGTAACCGTGAGAATGGATTCCATTCTGAAATGACGGTAGGGAATGCAGGCATTGACCCTCTTCAGATCCAAAATAGGACGGAAGGACCCATCCGGCTTTGAGACCAGGAAGAGACGAGAATAGACTCCCTGAAACTCCTGATTCTTTGGCAAGTCTTCCTGACTTCTGGTTTCTTAGGACGTTCCTGAAACTTCCTCTCGTGTTGCTTACGAAAAGTTTGAGTCTTGAACACTGGTTGAAAAGGCCTGGAAGGTCTGTACTGGAAACGCCTGTTCCATCTGTTCTTCCTATCCTGAGGAAGTGCTTTTTTAGTATCTGACATGTGTCTGATCAGCTCTTCCAAGGGAGACCCGAACAGCTTGGTTCTCTTGAATGGTAAATCGCATAATGTAGATTTTGAAGCAGTATCAGCTGCCCAAGAACGAAGCCATAAGGCTCTTCTAGCCACGGAAGACCGGTGGCTAGAAGACGGGCCGATAGTTTGAGGCTCTCTTCGGCAGCTTCCACCAGGAAGCTATTAGCCAGCCTAAGGTTCTTAAATAATTTACACAAACCTTCATCCATAGAGTCCGACAGACTGTAACCAATAAACCTTGAGCTTTAGCCACAGATGCGCTAGATAACGTCACTTTAGTCTGGAAACCAGATGACTGGAACACTTGTCTGCAGGACGTCTCTGCCCTCTTATCCATAGGGTCTTTGAGACCAGCCACTTCACTGATGGGAATGGTAGTACGCTTAGAAAGTTGGGCTATATGGACATCTACTGTAGGGACATCTTCCCATTTCTCATCACCCTGAAGGTGAAATAACTGCTTAAAGTGCTTTGATATAAAAGCTCTTTTGCCTGGATTATGCCACTCTCTAAGCATGAGATTTTGCATATTAGGTAACAAAGGCAACCCTTTAGAGTGCGTAGACCGGTCTGTATCCTGAAATAGCCGAGAGACCTCTTTAACAAATTTACGCAGTTCCTGCGGAGGAAAGTTGGTCTCATCCTCTGACTCTTCACTAGATGACGTCGAGTATGATGAAGTAGAGGCCTCTCCAGAGGACCAATCGGACTGAGGGGAAGCCGCTTCCCTTTTACGTTTGAGGGATTTAGCCTTTAAGGGTTCCAGCGGCTTAATTGCTGCAGCTTTAAATGTTTTAAACGTTTGCGCCAGGTTGTCCTGGAACCATCCCAAGAGAGACTGCATGTCTTTTTGTTTCTCTTTTGCCAAACTCTCAGAGGAGCAGGCATTGCACAATTTCTTTTTACAACCGTCAGGCAAAGGACTGGCACATTCAATGCACGATAAATGTTTGGTTTTTACCACAGCCTTTTTTGGAGCAGGTGTAACAGATTTCTCCTTATCTGGTGAAACCGTACCAGACATCTAATAACATAAAACAGAAAAATAATTTTTAGTAAAAAAAAAAATTACAGGGCAGAGGATTAGAAGGGTTAAGATTAAACCAAATCCTACTTTACAACTCCTCAATCCGTGTGGGGGGCTGGTGACATGGAAAAACCAGTGCTGACAAGCTCCTCTGCTGTCAGACTGGGTAGCACAGTTTATATATGCGAAAACAATTACGTTTTCTCGCCCTGAACCAGAGAACTGTTTCACGCATGCTCAGTAGCGTGTTCAGTACTCTTGGTGGAACGCAGCGCCCTCTGGCGTGCGTTCCACCGCTGTGCGCATGCTCCAATCTTTGCTCACCACCCGGGGAGCAATCGGAGGAATCCCCCTGGACACAACCCGTGTGTCCCACCACGAAAAAAGAAAAAAGGTCCGTCCCTGACAAGGGACAAGGAAGAACTGGAGGTACTGGGGCTGCCGGGGCTCTTATAGTGGGGAGTAGGAGGGGTTAAGGGGGATCTTAACCTCTTCGTTTCTAGGTCCTTGTCCCTAGGAAGAGCGACAGCCCGTGGTACTGACACTATATGACAGGAAAATATTGAAATAAAGAGTGAAAATTAATTAATGCATATGTGGATGAATTGTGTGAATGAGGAAGAGAATGAATTAATGTGTGGATGAATTGCTTGAATTATTTGTGAGGATGCATTAATGGTTATCATGGATGTCATTTAGGGAAAGGCAAAGATGGCTTAAGCAGGGTGTTTATGGGAAAAAGATGGCTCACACTGGGCTGTTTGGGGATGAAGATGGCTCATGCTGGGCTGTTTGGGGACTAAGTTGGCTCACATTGGGCTGTTTGGGGACTCACTCTGGACTGTAATTTGTTTGTGTAATCTGAGTGCTCGTCAGGTTCTAGGTGGGGAATGTGGATGCCAGGGCTGGCCTTTAGGGTGTGCAGTTTGTGATCTATGCATGTAATTTAGATGTATTCAAACAGGTCTGAAATCAGTTGAGCTCTCTCAATTAGAGGGGCAGCTCTTCTTAATGCTGCTTACTGGCCAACCCAGCCTACTCAACATGCTTCTTATACTTTCTATCCTACTGTGCACTAATTCAGACTTTTATCGCAGCCTAACTAGTAAGCTATACTGTAAGACCTCTTGCCCTATAACCAATAATTGGCTGAATATATTTAATGACCATGTATGCATCATCATACACCCCTTACTTAAAAGAGATCTTTATTCAAAGACTGTTTTTATCCCAAACACTAATTACTGTTAAATTTATCAGTACAGTGAATATATAAAAGAAACAGTCCCTAACACCCCTAATATAAAAGAAAAAAAGACGTTCCCATTCTTCCAAAATAAAAAAAAAACACTTAACGGGATGTAAGATTGCAAGAGAAGGGCGCTCTTTTCCCATTTATTATTGTTTGTGATTTATATTTATCCTAACGACTCTGATTCTATTGACGCTATATAAATAAATGTAATGTAACTGACAATAGTTAGTTATAACCATGATGCACATCTTCTTTCCTCTATGATTAGAAATGTGTTGCCACTGAGTGTGTAAATCAAGGGCACGGAGGGGAGTACATTATGTTCATTTAACTGGAAGGTAGCTATAGGGGGCAAACTGCACTTGCAAAATGGACCACCTTAACAGTGACCACTTTAATTCATATTATATATTAATAGTGCAAATTATGGATTCAGTGTCCCTTTAAGACTAAATTTCCTGCAGTATGTTTAATTCTAATGGGGTTTTTTATATTGACCAGAGAGTTCATTGCATTTTTTTGTAAATATGCTTATAATCTACAATATAAGACAAACTAGTAAATAAATGGTCAGGCTTATACATAATATGTAGGAATATTTGAATACAAACACCAGTAATCTGCTCTATGCAAATGACGTAGATAACTGATAACTGCTGCTCTGAATTTACCAGTTCAGAGATTATCGTTGGTTTTCACCATACATTTTACTAATATGTATTCTGTACTGACTATACATATAAGAAATATTTATGGTGAAAACCAACGATAATCTCTGGTAAATTGTTTTGGTGTCTCTTTTCATCTATCCCATCTCCATTCCTGCCAGCATATACTTCACCATCTTGTTCTATTAGAAACTGCACTCCAATACCTTGATGGTTCACTGTAAAATGTTCATGTTCCCCTCTGTATGTAAATGGAGCACTTGATACCCCTCTATGTTTAAACACGTAATTTGCAGACTATGGAATAATATCTCAGTTAAATAAATTCAATCTATGGCATAGGTTCCTCTATAACTGTCAGGGTCCGCAGAGCAGACCCCGCCGCAGTAACTCACCTGAATACCCGCTTCTCGCAGGTATCGCATCAAGCATGGCGTCCGGTCCTCTCCTATTCTGTGGCTGCAGCTAGAGGGCGCGCGCACGCCTCTCACGCAACTTTATTGTTCCCGAACAGAACCGGCGGGAATGCGCTTCAGTGACGTCATGGGCGGCAAATGTAAAAACCCAGCAAAGGTCAGTGCGCAGTTATTGTGCTTCCTATTCGCTTGTTGAATTGTTTCTCCCATTCGATTTCCGTGTACCAGAACTGGCTTATCCTGACTACCTCCTCTCGTTACCAGACCTCGGCTAGCTTTTGGATTTTGTCCTCCTCTCGTGTACCAGACCTTGCACGACTCCGATATTTTGGGGCATTATTTACTAAAACGCTACGCTCCGGTTCCTGTTCCTGCATTCTGGGCTCTGCCTTTACCCTATCCTCCTCAACATCCTGACAATAACATTCCTTACACATGTTCATTCATTCAAAATGGACTCCTAAATGCATTTAACATGAAAATAGGGAGTGCTCCATTAAGGGTTTTCTGGGTGCCAATAGAACTTTGTCTACTGGACGTGCATGAGGACCAAAAATAATTTGTACAACGTTTTTGTTTTTGGGTTATTTGTTATCGGACAACAAATGTTGTTTCCCACTCTTTTGGTTCAGATGAAATTCAGAATAGTTTTTTTATTTGCAAAAAGGTCTCTCTATCACCTTTGTTTTCTTATATTCATACAAATGTGCAAACTGGCCAAAATTTGTTAAAATGACATTTAGTACAAACCTGAATTCAAGTATAGTATATACTATGCATTCACTTAGCATAAAAAGCAGAAGCTGCTTCTTTGATTAAAAGAGTTTATTACTATGTGGGCATAGGTATGGTGAGATGAAAAACAATTATGCAGCCATCGGAACTTAAGAGTAAAGAACACACATAGGACAGTGACAAAGCTTCACATCTCTCCTAAAGTATATGGGTATTACCCAACAATAACTCCCTGTTTCCTCATTTACATCACTGTTTCTAACACTTCCACTCCCTTTTATCCTACCCATGCCTTTTGTGCCACTAAAATGTTGTGATAGGACATGGAGAGGTAAGTTTCAAAGGGAGACCTAAAGACTCAAAAATCCTAAAGAGTACTCTGTCTCTTTTTTAAATACCACATTTTTTGTTACACAATTATAGATGTTAGCTGTTTAAAATTGATTGTAAGAATAACTAACAAACATTTTTTTCAAAATGTTAGTTTTTGTCTATCTTTTCATTTTGTGTAATGCACACTATCTGACCTCTCATCCTATCCAACATCCCCTGCTTTTCTCTGTATAGAGATATGATAGGTACACTACTAAACATTTGGGGTCACTTACCCATTTTCATAGTAAACAAGGAAATTTTCTAACAATCAATTAGCCTTTTAAACGTAAACTTAGATTAGTTGGAACACGTGTGTGATGTTTGCTGAAGGGCCTCTGTAGGCCTATGAAGATATTCCATTAAAAATCTGCCATTTCCATTTACAGTAGTCATTTACAACATTAACAATGTCCATGCTGTATTTCTGATGCATTTGATGTTCTATTAATGGATACAATTGGATATTTCTAAATGACCCCAAACTTTTGAACAGTAGTGTATATCACTGTTATAACATCTGGTTATAATATACAGCAATTCCACTGGCTGTTTCCCTCCCCATTTGATATGCATGAAAACCTTTATGCTTTGAAATATATTTTATTTTTCAATAAAAAATGAGTTCAATAAAATTGAAAGTTGCCATCTGTACGAACAGATGGAGATTAGCACTGGGATAGTCTGTCAGGATTGCTGACATATTAACAACCTAATCATGGCATACAAGGTCAGTAATAAGAGAGTTCAAACCAGAAGACATCAGAAATCTTTCTAGAGGTACTCAGCCCAGCAGTAACATCTGACATGCTTTATTACAATATGCCTGAGCTGGGCCTCTGCAGCGGAATTGATTGAACAGGGATTCAGGTAGTTAGTTTAATATGTACCATATTGGGATTGTTGTATTCTCTATGAGTCCAGCCTTTACATGATCTTTCTAATTTATCACCGATTCCCTTTGACCAAAATTAACATTTCTATATTTCACACAAAACCAAGTACTACAAGATAGGGGTTTCAGCTAGTTGATCCTACTCAAAATCTAGTTTTGGTCAAGCAACTTGGAAATCAGAGATGCATTTGAGAGGCCTTAGAAGAACTAAACTCAAAAAGAAAAAGAAAGTATTATCCATTAATTTACATAATATATAACATCTATACTGTATTTACATATTTACATGGGGACAGTGCTTCTTCCTTACCTGTGTCCAATGTCAATGTGTTTAACCTAGTAATCTGCATTACAGTCCTCATAACTTAACGAAGCATGTTTTATAGGCAATGTGATATTAAGTCCTCATGTATCTATTTGTTTATGAAGTTAAAATTTTACACTGGTTTGCCTACAGACCAGTCTAAAGACCAGGGCCAACGTAGGACTTTGGTTTCACTAATTCTAGTACACTTAAGTTCTCTGCTGTTGGGCTTATCTATTTTTTATTGAAAACTTGGAGCATCACAGACGCACTGGGCAGAAATGTTGTAAAGAATTACATTTGCCTGTTGTAAGGGCATTGCAAGTTCTTCAGTCTTCTCTCTGAGAAATGCATTATTGCAGGAAGAAATCATTAGTGCAGTATTAGTTTTAATTAATGCGTCTAAATAGATTTTTATTGTACAGTTGCTGCATTACCAGCTAAACTAGTAATTCATATTTAAATATAATATGTAAGGGTTTGGTTCACGAAGGCTTTAATGTCCCAAAGGGTGTATTTATTTTGCCTTTCCAACGTCCCCTGAAGATAAACTTTGTAACATTGTATTTGCTGTGCTTGTTTTCTTTAAAAATAAAACACAGATTTATAATTTAGTTCCTAATTGTCACTATCCTTGTAATATCAGAATTCATAAAATATTTATGCAATGAAACTTTCAATAAACTTTTCCTTAACCTACATAGCCTGGGCACACAATGCATTTACTAAATTATTCATAAAAAGTACACTGTACACATTTAAATTACCTTTTAGCATATTGTGCAATTTGCAAACATTTTTCTAACTTCTACTTTAAATGGATTTTGGCAGCTTAGTCACTTTTTTACCAAATCAATGTCAAACTCTGTTTAACTCTTGGCATTTCTAAAGAATACATATACAGCAAATTGTATATAGTGATTCAGAGATCTTTTAAAAACAAACATTTTACAATGTGGTGTTATTAACCAACTTATTACCTGCTATATTTTATAGTATTGGGAAGTCATCAATCATCTGGATTGTAACCTCATTTGAGCAGGACCTTCTTCACCTATTATTTCTGTAAGTCCAAGTTGCGAATGAACCAAAAAGCTCTCAACATTTTGTTTTTTGGTCCATACGTTTTCAGACATACACCTGCAACTGGTTCTCTTTCACCACTGATCAGTCTACATTATTCTTTCCCAGTGTAGAGGAGTCTCTCCCCATTCCACCTATAGGGGGAGAAGGTGGGTGCCAAGGCTCTGCCCTGTTGCGCGTAATACAAAAGACTAGAATAACGCAGGCAGATCCATGGAGAGCTTCTCTTTCTAAGTAGATCCATCATTATTATTATGGTCTGGTGTAGTACTTTTACAACAGGACAGAGCTTCAGTTCACCACATAAGGACATTAGGTTCTCAACCATTTCTCTAATTGCGGTTGAGGATATGCACCAAGGCTCTGCCCTGTCGCCAAGCTACTACACCAGGCTGCGATAAAGCTGCTGAGACCACTGAAGAAGATAGAAAAAAGAAGTGGAGTGAAGGAGAGACACGGAGAAGGTAGGTGTCACACTGCAGGGACCAGCTACAGGCAGACAGGCTTCTGCTAGCTGGCGCAAAGTCCCTATGTGGCATCCACTTACCTGAAAATGGCCAACAAAATCCCAACAGAAGTAAAATACTGGAAGCGCACCTGGAACATGCAGCAGGAGGTCCATCTGATACGCAACAGGCTTGGCGCTGTATTCAAACATTAGGAACTGCACAGGTGTGGTCCTGACTTGCTGTTTGGATTCCTGTTATACTGTTATTGACCCTTGGCTTGCCTGACTACCCTTCTGCCTATTGATTCTGTACCTGATTGTCCTAACCTTTGCACCATACCAGGCTTGTCTGACTACCTTCACCGTGAACTGACCTTGGCTTGTATGACTACCAATTTAGTGTACCAAACCAAGCTATGGCTGAACATCTGTCCTGCATTGCTACCTGGCATCCAGTACATCCTGTCCTGCGATTCTACCTGCACAATTACATATCCTGGTATCTGGCTATCCTACAGTGCATTGCCAAGTTGCTTTTACACTTCACTGTACCTGAGCCTCTAGACTATTGGGATGATCCAAAACCCTCCTGCGGCATTTGTGTCCAGACATTCTCCCATCTCTCTTATTTCTCATTATCTCTTACCTTTCTCACTGCCTCTCTCTTTTCTCACTACCCCCTTCTTCCCATCGCTTATCTTTTTACTTTCCCTTTTCCTTTGGTGGGAGTGTGAGGTCTTTAAACCTCTGCCTCAGTGCTTCCTTGCAATGTGCGTTGCTTCAGTGCTGAGCACTGAGATATGATGTCCCGAGTAGCTGTCCCATTGTCCAACTTCTGGCAGCACTGAAAGCATCAGCCAGAATGGGAGATCTTCTGATCTTCCCTGACTGACACAAGGAGCTGAAAAATCAAATGGCCCCTATCCCTCCCTGCCTCTTGCCACACACCCCAACACAAATGTCCCAAACCTGAAATGTTGAGAGGTATGCTGCTTCAATGCAGTCTGGCACACATAAGTTTTACTAATCAAGTCTGGCATTAAAATGTGACTCTATTTAGGTCCCCCATATGGCAGGGATTGTCTGCTGTCCACATCCCTTTCCCTTAGCTATGCCTTTCATATTACTGCCTGTGTTTAAAAATACCAGACTACATATTTGCCTACTCATTCGCAAATGTAAAATATTAAGTAATACAACCGGTGTTTAATAGCAATACTATTATTACCGTGTAAATGGAGGTATTCTTCAAAACAGTCAATGCAGAAATCTGGCATTCAAATGCACACTGAAAACTGGTTGCCAAAACGTGCCCTTTGCAAATGCTACAACATAAATTGAAGAATTTCTCCAGAACTGTTTCTGCTCAGTTAATAGCTACTTCACACAATATTTTCTTTTTTAACAACAGATCACACATCAACCCTTACTATATCTGTAAAATCTACATACCAGTAATTGTGTTAGAGTTGTGTATATATATATATATATATACATATATAATAATATATAAATAAAATATAATACATATATATATAAAATATAAGTCCACACGTTTTGACTGAAACAGAAATTATGCTTCACATACTCTGAAGGCCCCTATTTTTATGTGTGTGTGTAAACATATTTATTGTACATTTTAGTTAATGCATATCTAAATTATCCTAAATGCTCCTACAAGTTTTTCAAGCCTTAATTGTCATCAAAAGATTGCAAAATCCTTGTGTAATTTATAATGGGAAGCAGCAACATGAAACAGTTTAAAATGTGTTATTATCACTATAAATAAGTTAAATGTTACCTCTGATGAAAAATAGCATGGCAGCTTTTCTTTGAACCCACACCCCATATATACATGTTAATGTCTAAAACTCCCCTAAGGGTTTTTTTTTCCCCGATGCTACCAGTCATCAATCAGACAAAAATGACCTTTTTGAAGAACAAAATCTCCCAGCTCATGTCTTCTAAAATATGAATGATGTTTTACTGGAATTGTAAGAAAAATGACAAGATTTATCATACTGAGAAGATGCTTGTTGATATATAAGGTGGCCTCACATTCTGTGTAGAATAACCAATTGCAGAAGTAATTGTTTGTGCATTCCTGTAAAGGCCAACAAAATCAAACATTTGTCATCAAAACGCAGAATGCACAACTCATTTTGTGTAGTTAGTATTCCCTTCATCTACAGAAAGGTCACTTATATTTTAACTATCCTCCTAACTAGCTCAGAGCAATGGACATCCATCTTGTTCCAAAGCATTCATTTTGTTTCCCTGTAATAAGTGTCATTTTTCAATCAACAGAAATATATTGATTTGGTGAGAAAGATACAATACTTTTTGCCATTTATATGTCATGTACGAGTATTATCATGAATAACTGTGCAGATATAAAAACACAGGTTAAAAGATGTTACAGAGCCACATAAGCTCAAGCGCTGTGAACGGTTTAATGTCTGAAGTAGATAGATGGACCACTGTGCCTTTTCATATATATGTGGCTTGTAGAGGACATTGCAGCTTATTCCAGTCATAGAAGTAATAAACAAAAAGTATGTCTAAATCATTGCCACACATTTTAATTTTCATCCTGAGACTGCAAGACACATATATATTTAACTTGTTGATGACCATAAAGTACGGGGGCCGCAAACAGAAAGCAAACAATTGCTCAGTTGTACACTCCATATATGGCAGAATAGGTTCATATTTGGCTGGTCTGTAACCTGTAAGATATATAAGCATCTTGGAGAAAATGGTCAATTTGACCACTCTAGTCGACATTAGACTATTTGGATATGTAACTTTTAGCTTATAACAGTTAGTAGTTTGCCCATAATATGTGCAGTGTTCCTTTCTTAAGGAAGCTTTCAGGTTGTAAGGACTAGCTCCACAAGGACAAGACACTCAAGGGTAGGTGAGTATTCTCTAGAAACATAATGGTAAGTGACAATGTGTTACTGTCCAGATGTTTAGTCATCAACATCTCCCTCTATAAGCATGGCACATTTCTGCCCCCCATCCTTCCTCTTGAACGTAAACTTTTGGAATGAAGTGTTATTACATTAAATTGGACCAGCAGATTCAGTGGTGAACTGCGGACAGGGTCATGGGCAACCAAGGCTCATTGATGCACGTGGGGGGCGAAGGCTGGCCTGTGTGGTCAAATCCAATGGACGAGCTACTGTAGCTCAAATTGCTGAAAAAGTTAATGCTGGTTCTGAAAGAAAAGTGTAAGAACACACAGTGCATCGCAGTTTGTTGAGCAGACCAGTCAGGGTGCCCATGCTGACCCTTGCCCACTGCCGAAAGTGCCTATAATTGGAACATGAGCATAAGATCTGGACCATGGAGCAATGAAAAAGGGTAGCCTGGTCTGAAGAATCATATTTACTTTTACATCATGTGGATGGCTGGATGCGTGTGCATCACTTACCTGGAGAACACATGGCATCAGGATGCGTCCATGGAGGACCCAACTGGTGGCATACAGGACTTAAAGGATCTGCTGCTAGCATCTTGGTTCGAGATATGACAGCACACCTTCAGAGGTCTAGTGGAGTCCATGCCTTGATGGCTCAGGGCTGTTTTGGCGGCAAAAGGGGGACCTAGGCAGGTGGTCATAATGTTGTGGCTGATCGGTGTATGTATTCCTTTTACATAAATGTGTTTTTAACTATTATTAATAATATATACGCACACATTGAAATAAACATTATTATGGTTCCTGGTCTCTCTACCTCCTCATTGACATTGGATGTATGGTTGCCTCTGCCTCACCTACGACTCATTGGAGGCATGTCTGTGACACCTGTGGCTCATTGGCTGTATGCCTTACCTGTGACTTTCTATGTGATCATGGGCCTATATCTATTGGGGCATACTCCTTGCTAGTACATCGTGTTCCTGGCTCTGTTATTATTTAGATTTAAACTAGTTTTGCCCCTTTGTTCTGTGTTTGATTTAGATCACCTGTATTTGAAATCTTTTTGGCATGGACTTTTTGGATCATCCCCTGGTACCATGCTACAGACCTCACCTGCAGTCTGCACTTGCTACAGACCCCACTTGTAGACCCCACGTACAGACCCCAAGCCAAACAGCTTCTCAGTGCTATTGTTCTGTCCAAAACTTTGTCAGTGACATCTGGCGCTCTGACAGAGGACATGGAACAGAGCCATAGCAAGCTCCTTTTGCGGCGGAGGCAAGAACAAAAAATTGTGCCCACCCACTGTATATTTACATTGTTTTGGGGGAAGTAGATAATGAATATCAAGGAAATCTATGATATTATGCAGATAATTAAAAAATAACAGTAAAACAAATGTCCTCAAACCCAATAATTTATTCAGGTTTTGTGCTGGTCAGGGCCTAAGCAGGTGTTTTCCTTCATGGGACTTTAGGAATATTAGATACACTCTCTCATGCCTCTCACTCTCATACACCTCATTCACACTCTTACTCACACACTCTCTCTCACTCCTACTCACTCACATGCGCTCACTCTCTCTCTCTTAATGTCTCCCTACTTTCTCCACTGACTGCTATCCCTCCCCTGTCTCCTTTCTGCAGCTCTGCCTCTTCTCTTGCCCTTTTGTTCCTCTTTCTTCTGTGGGCCAAAGTGAGGCAAATGTTTTGCCCAATTTCAGAGGTCACACATTTTATATGCGTGTTAAATACATAGCAAACCGGACAGAAGGGTGAACGTTTTATATGCCATAGTAAATTTTCAAGTAGGAGACAATGACTAAATACATTCTGGAGGCTAGTGTAAATATAAAATTATTTTTTTACCAAAATATATAATCAGTAATTAGTCACTGTTGCTTAGAAAATGTCACAAATGAAATATAACAGTGTTAAATATACTCCTTTTTTAAACAAAAACCAAGCTCAGCCAGACATATATACTATTCAGCCTTTATTCAATTAGAAACTGAGTTTGAACTAAAAACTTTTTAGTGTCTTTTTTTATCTCAGTTCTTTCTTTAATATAAAGTTTTCCATCAAGTGTAATGAATCACTGTTTCTTGATTCCAATAACTTTTTCAATTTATCCCTTCACATGTATCTTATGCTTAAGTCCATCTGTCATTTCTGAGTTTTCTTCCAGGGTTATCATTTTTTAATAAAAACTTAATTACCCCGGCATGTACTGTGAATTGAACTGGAGAGATGTTTCTACCAACTTGGGTAATATTGTATTTGACTTCTCAGATTTCAAGAACAAGTACTTTGTTACCTGAACAATTCAGAAATAATGGAGCAGTGCATGCACACTATAACTAGTCTACAGTGTTACTTTACTGAGCCACACCGTCACAAATTGCACTTTTAGAAAAATATTTAAAATCCTAATCATAAATGTATAATTGACAGGGACAGGCTGGCCTGAGGGGCCAGTCCATGATTCTTAAAAAAAAGCCTGGTCCAACTTGGACCAGCTCACTCGCAAATGGGGGAATACTTTTTGTTAAAAGCAAAGCTGAAAGATAAGGCTCTGGGCAAAGTAAAGGGTTAAGGGAGATAGGGAGTATGTATGTATGTTAGCATGAATGTGTGTTAGTGTGAGAGTGAGTATGTGTAAGTGTTTGCTAGTGTAAGTATATGTGTGTTTACTTGAATGTGTAAGTGTGAAAATAAATGTGTATGTTGATTAGTGGGAAATGGGGGGGGGGGGCAATGCAGCCACTTGGCATTTTCTGCCCCTTAGGCCAGAAGGTGCCAGCCCTTCCCTGACTATTGATATGAGATTGCTGTCATAGTAAACTAATAAACAAATCGTATGAGTATTTGGAACATCAGGGACAATTATGATTACAGAGTTTCATCTCAGGTATCCCACTTTTTTGTGGGACTGCACTGTTTTGGCACTCCCATTAATTCCTCTGACAAGCCCGGGGAGCTGCTAAATCAACTCCCACAAGACCACTTCACAGCACCTGGAGGACTACAAGATGGCTGAGCACCATAGGATGGCTCTTCAGGTATGGTTGATGTGTGATCCTGCCTCAATTGTTTCTCTCCTGGGTCTGGTCATGTCCCTCCCTGCTTCTTGCAAATACAGGTGTCCCGATTTGGACACCTGAAATGTTGGGCATATGAAGGTCTTACTACCCCTTTGCAACCGTGAAAAGAACCCATATTGAATCACTAGCCCGGATGATGTTTTTTGTGATTTATCAATCCTGGTAATTCACCTTGGGACACCTTAAGGCCCTTTTATATCAATAAGGACTCACCGAAGCCATACTAAACACTCCCAAGTCCCCTTTTTGCAGAAGGTTCAGTAAAAATACAATCTCCAAAGTTTGAGGGATCATTATAGTTTTAGTATTGTTTTCTACCTCTGAGGAAGCCTATTTGGTAAAATGCATTAGGCTCTTATGCAAACTTGATATCAATGAATTGTTACAAATACACAGTATATTGTATTGTAGATTTTTTCAGTTAAATATTCATTGTTTTTATTTGCTGTCCACGATTGTTAGACACCCAAGATTGTAAGAGCTCATACCAGAGCACTGGAAACTGCTCTCTGGTGTAAGAGGCTGCTTTCTCCACTATTTTTGTTTTCTTCATGCTTTTTTAAATTTTCTACTGGTGCAAACATATACCAAATTCCACTTATGTGTCCTATCTTTGCCCCAAACAGTTTTTCTATGTCATCTGTGACCCCCAGATTTCCTGTGCCATATGTGCCCCAGATTTCCTGTGCCATCTTTGATCCCAAACACCTTGTTTACATCCTAAACAGCTTGCCTGTACAATCTGTGCACCTAAACAGATTGCCTGTGCCACTTTTGTCCCAAAACAGCATGCCTGTGCCATCATTGTCCCAAAACAGCTAGTCAGGGCCCTCAAACAATGTATTTATGCCATCTAAGCTCCCAAACAGCTAGTCACTGCCCTTCAAAGGCCTGCATGTGCCATCTTTGGTTGTGACCATGATTGTTATGCCCCTGGTTATAGGATATGCAGGGACAGGTGGTATTCCTTGGCTATATGTACCTGGACTCATCCCTTCAATGCCCACCCCTGAAAACACTTCTAGGAAGGCCCATGGACATTGTGGGATTCTGGGCATCTCAAAAAAATGGGGTATTTAAATGGAAGTTAAGGGTTGCAATAAAAATATTCATATATATATCTGTAATGCCTAAATAGAAACAATGTATTATGGTTTATATGAAAATGTAAAAGCCATACTTGCGTAGGTCTCTTCCTCCGTCTTTTGAATTAAGCCACATATGTCAACTTAAAGTAGGATTCCAATGTAGTCTTCTCTGGTGGATCATGGAAAATTAAGTAAATTTTGCGTTAATGGAAAGTGTAATTAACACTTTGGGATTTAACACAGATGGGGTTTTGGTGTTAGCCTACAAAAAAGCCTAATCTCCAGCTAGTTTAGCTATGCAAAAGAAAAGAGAAAGACTGATTTAAAATGAAATTTACTGCACCTTTAGAAAATATAGCATGGCAATGCAAATACACTATTCACAAGCGATTCATTAGTATTGTATTCTCATATTACATAGGCAAGAGCAAGTTAATGTTTAAATGCATATTTTATCCTTAATGATAGATAGTTAACAAAATAATAACCTATAAGTGTACTTTTTCATACAAATGTTAAACTACTACTTAATATAAGTATAACCAACATCATACAATTAAGGTTATCATTTTCACTGAAACTACTGAACAATGGTTATGAGCAGCTTGTAACTAGCATCTGTTCTACTCTATTAGGTATTTTTAGATGTTCAAGTTGAATAGTTCTTGGATATATTTCGCATGTAGTAAGAAAGTGCACAAGGAGTTGAGCTGGCAGGAAGATAAAACACCACAGAGAGGAGTAGTAAATGCAGTGAAGTAGAATACACAATCCTTTATAGTGGAAGCTGGCAAAGAGTCAGAGTAATACAAAAGACAAAATCCTAGGTGAATGGGAACATAATTCCGCAACAAAACAGAGGTGCAACATAAAGCATAATGGACAGGAGAACATTATATTAATACAAGGAATCTGTAAATTACACACACATATATATATATATATAATATTATATAATTGGTATATATACATGCAAGGTATGGCACATCTTCATTCCTTAAACACTTTTACATGAATTCAGAATATGATTACTTATATTTTATAGTATAGTGTAGCATATATCACGGAAAAATATTTAAAAAAAATCAAAAATCTATGATGTGAACCATTAGATATATTGCTAAAATGAATTATATATATATATATACATACACACACACACACACACTGTATGGACAAAGTTTTGGGATGTCTGAACATTACTACACTGCAAGCATTACACACACTTACAGGCACTTCTATGTAATCACATTCTAAATATCTAGACATTACTATGCAGTTGCTCCCCATTTGCAGCTATAACAACTTCCCAGCTTCCACTCTTCTTCCACAGGATTATGGAATGTTTCTATGGAAATTTCTGCCTATTCAGTAGAGCATTTATGAGGTCAGGCACTGATGTTGGATGAGAAGGTCTGGCTCGCAATCGCTGTTCCAGTTCATCCCAAAGGGGTTTGATGGGGTTGAGGTCAGGGCTGTGTGCGGTCCAGTCAAGTTCTTCCACACCAAACTCATCCAACATGTCTTTAAGGGACCTTGGTTTGTTAACTGGGGCACAGTCATGCTGGAATAGAAAAGGGTCTCCCCCAAACTATTCCCACAATGTTAGAAACATATCATTGTCCAAACTTTCTTTGAATGGAGAAGGGGGACATACCTGATACATGTCTGATTTTGTGTTATATAATAAGTAAGCAATCGTAATAAAAAAATATATATTAAGGGACAACATTTTGGCATGATTAAATAAATATTTTATCAATAAGGATATTTCTAATACTGCATTTAGTTAACAGAGTGTTATATCAAGCAAATCGATGAAATAAAATCCATTTAAAAATAATAAATTCTGTGAAACAAAATGTATTATAGCAGCAGATGTGGCTTCTTCATTTGTACAATATAATCTGTATACAAGGCATGTTGGAGAATTAGTCCTTTTTATAATACACTTTCCTGAGACAGACAATTGGGGCTTACATCTTACTTCATTTAATGATTACAGGTGAATGTAATGCTAATTGTTGCAACACTTTTAAACTATCTATCTAATAAGCACTGGGAATGGTTACATTGTACGTTACTGCTTATTCTGTTTACAACTTTCGCACATAAAGCAGAACTAAACCACTTTATGGCGAATGTTAGCTGTGCCAAGCGAATTGGCTTAAGGCAAACACAGTCCTTTTTCTAGGCAGCTATTGCTTGCAGTTGATAGTTATCAATTATCTCCAGTATACTTTACTGTCAGCCAAGAACAGCTACAGAAGATTGGCAAGAAGGCACACTCTGTGGAGGGCAAGCAAGTGCCTTAGTAATTGTAAATGTAAATTATCCGGTGACAGCGAGGAACAGAATGTCTGAGTCTGCCATCAAAGTGCTTTTATCAGTTTAGACATCAAGTAAGAACACAAGGTTAAACATAATCAAATAAAGATTATGACCAACAAGACTGAGGTTAAAAGGCCACCTGGAAGCATTACTAAAATACAAAATAGTTCCTTCCTCTTGGCCTAGTGTCATGGGAGACATGTGACATGTATAGCATTATAGATAAGATAGTAAAATGGACGTGTCTACCAAATTATTTCTAACGGAGAATCTTGGCACACACATTTATGATTATTACACTTTAGAAATACATTTAAATAATACATAGCTTATGATTTATAATCTCCCGCCCAAGTGTCATGTGTATCAAACGTTTGTTACATACTGAGAACTTTTTATCTCTGCAGCTGTCTATTGGGAATGGGATTAAACATAGGCATAATCGCTCCATTTTGCTCTTTGTAGTTAATTCTACTTAGCAGCCACCATCCGTATTAAGTCTCTGAAACATTTTCTTTGCAGAAAGGTTTATTAATTCCAATGAGGGCATCTAGTTCCTAGTCTTGAATAACGACAGCATGAGGTTGAAATGGACGGTGGCTTGCGTAAATTAGCCCCTACTTAGCCTTACTTGCCCTAAACCAAAATTTTGTGCCGATTCGCACTTAGGTGGAAGTTTATAAATTGACTCCCCTAGTTTTTAATTCTGAATATCCCATTGAAGAGGTTAAATGGATCAGGTATGTCAGTTCCATCCATATCTCATTACTGTACTGAGACCCTCCTTGGGTAGATATCCTGCCATACAGTGTGTGTACCAGGTGAGCTCTTGGGCTTTTCTCATATTAATGAACGTTTATTGAGAAAAAAACTTGCTTAGTAAAGTTTTGGTCATCATTCTTGATTGCCTCTTTTAATCACTGAACAATTCTGCTGTGTGGTCACATAGGAGCCCACAGGTAGTATATATATTTAACAATCATTATATTAATCAAATCATTAACATCCTATTCAAGTTCTGTTCTATCACCATGGTAACTTTATTGATTAGTGTTCTGTGCCCTTTGGAAATTGCAGTTTACAATTTTCTGATTAGTTAATATTATCACACGGTGTTTCATTCACTGAAATTTGCTGCTTGGAAGGAGTTTCCTTCTGGAAAAGAAGCTGGACAATTAAAAGATAAGACAATCAGAAGAAACATAATTAACTATAGATCCCTGAGAACCTGACCTACAGATTATTGTAGCCATGAATATTACCACTGATTCAAATTTTGCAGAATCGTACATTTATCAGTATTTTCCTAATTTTTATTCTGTTTTCAGAACTGATTTACTTTCTAGATAGTGGCTATTCATTGCATCCCGAGGCATATTATTTTAGTAGCATTCTATTTCTGAAATGTTTTACCAATATCAGAGGACCCACTCTATGAGAAATCTACCGGGGTCAATGCAATTGTCTGGAGCCCTTTTTGATATGAGCCACTGCATGAAGATGAGTCTTGATATAATTTCATGGTGGATTGCGTAGTATTGTCTCACTGGAAGCTGAAAACTCTTTTAATTTATCCTACCTTAGTACATCAAATCACTGGTGGAAATAGGGTATTGTTTTACACATATAGGTAAATAATACAATGCTTTCAATATGATACATATATCTTTTAACACATAAATAAAAACTGGATTGCCATTTTTATTTGTATCTACCTTATTATATTGCAGTATACCGCCTTTGATTTAATCAAAACATAATTTCCTGTCTTTTATTATCATGCTACAGAATCTTTATGGCTTTCAATAGCATATTGTGGTGCTGGGAATAACAAAATGGAATGTTTGCTGCACAGCCTTGGAAAGCTAGCTATATTTCATAGAAAATAATTTAGTTAGGCAAGTCTGCAGTTTCAAAAATCTGAAACATGCAGAACAATAAAAATGTAAGCCAAGTTAATGTCACATTTCTTGTTCTTTATTGAAATGTTCACCATCTGCTTCTCACTCTTGCTACCAAAAGCCATGGTAGTAGATATGTTGTTTTTATATATATATGTTTGTACCAGTAGCGTACCTAGTGGGGGGGCGGTCTGCCCCGGGTGCTGTTCATCAGGGGGGTGCCACCTAGGGTGACCACATGTCCCGGATTGCCCGGGTACCGGGCAGCCTCCTAATAACTTTTTTTTTTTTGATGTGGAGGAGACAGAGGAGCGCCTAGCAACCGCTCGGCTCCCCTCAGTCTCCTCCGCGAGGCCTCTAACTTTGTTGCGGTGCTGGCATGTCATGCTGAGCGCCGGAATATGATGTCATATTCTGGCGTGAAGCAGTGAAGCAGCGCGCGCCGTGGCAGAGCAGGGAGATGGAGGCACTGGACTTCTAGATGGTAAGTCCAAAACTGTTTATCTTTAACTAAAGGGGGAGAGGGTAGATAATGAGAAACGAGGGAGAGGTGGGTAGATAGGTGAGAAACGCGGGGGGGGGGGGTCATTTTCAGTTTCCCAAGTTAAATGGTGATTCTTTGGTTTTCGGTCCAGAATTTTCATATTTTGTTGGTGGCATCCCTACTCAAGCCGAGCACTGGAAGTGGGCAGACCTACACCAAATCAATGTATTATGCTTAGTATAAGTGATAAGGTTATGCACTATTGTCAATGTGCTGGCTCAATGTATAGTGATAGGGATTACCGCTGTAGCCACTGGTCAATGTCTGCCTCAGTATATAGTGGATAGGTGTTATGCTCCTACCCCCCGTTAATGGTCTTGCTCAGTATATAGTGATAGGTGTAATGCTGTAACCCATCAATGTCTGCCTCAGTATATGGTGATAGGTGTTATGCTGTACCACCTTCAATGTCTGTGCCAGTATATAACAATAGAAGCTATGCAGTTTTAAAGTGTGTGTGAGGGGGTGCCACATGCAGGATCGCCCCAGGTGCCAAATTCTCTAGGTACACCCCTGGTTTGTATTGTATTCTTAACATATCATTCGTGTATCAACACCTTTAAACTGTTGATACTGTGTTATTGCACAGTGTTTGTAATTTATAGATAATGATCTCAAGATTGAATTGACAATAAAAATGAGGAGTCCTGACTACTATATAATTCTATTAAATTGTGTTTAGTAACAGCTAGAGAAAACTATTCTTCATTTTTTAATATACATCAGTGATTTGTATCAAATTGTCAAGGGCATGCTGGTTTCCAGCGAGATAATAAACAGAGAATATTGTGTTTTGACTGGGATTGATTTGAATATACCTGAAGGATAGATGAAACCCTGGCCCCTGCCACCTTATCTTGTTCAGTCCTACAAATGCAGTACGTTTGTGCTAAAGCCGCATTGTAAATCTTTATAAAATCACACTAAGATGGGGATTACTTATTATGTAGCCTGTGAATTCCAATGAATAAAAACATGATTACTTTTTTAAAATATAATATAGACCTTGTAAATTCCAGGCTTTGGATGTATTGCCACCTACAGGTAAAACTTGCAATTTGAGGAAGTAAAGTTTGGTTAAAATCAACTTAATCCACAGGCCTGTTAAGGCCAGGAGCATAATTAGAAACTATAAGGCCAAGCAACATGTCCCACAATCCCATCTTTGCCACCCGTTTGCCTGTGCCATCTTTGTCGCCAGTTTGACGGAGCTATCTTAACTTCCAAACAGCTTGCATGTGTCTTTCTCCCTCCATGCAGACTCCTCCAGCATGCAGAAAGAGCATGTAATGTCACTGCAGGTGTTACCCGGGCATGGGCGCAGTTGCGAACCCTGCTACCATGAGTGTTTTAATTTTTGCCAGGTTTAATAAATGCATATTAAAGTACTTAAAAAAGAAATTGGCATTTAAACTGTACAAGTGAGAGGGCTCAGTGGCATCATAAGTCACGTATAAAGATGCCAACAGAGCTTGCAAAAGGGCTATTAGACTGGCTAAATTTAACAATTAGAAGATGATAGCCAAGGAGAGCAAAACAAATCCAAAAAGATTTAATGCCACAAAATTTAGGAGTGAAAATGTAGGTGTTTTGAAATCTGGAGATGATAAGTTAATTAGTGAGGATCAGGAAAAAGCAGCAATACTAAATGCTTTTTTTCATCTGTATATAACAAAGAAGAGCCACTACCTGCTGATTGGCAATTCAGCACTACAGAAACCTTAAATCAATCGTGGGAATGGCGGACTCAAGATAACGTTTTTAAACATTTAAGTAAACTTAAAGTAGACAAAGCTCCAGGGCCAGATGGGATACACCCAAAGATACTACGGGAAGTTAGTCAAGAAATAGCCAGGCCACTGTTTATATAGATACGTGTAAGGCACTGTACTTTGGTACAAAAAATAAATATGCAACTTACATTCTTAAGGGCATTGCATTGGGAAAAGCAGAAAACGAGAGGGACTTAGGTATAATTGTAGACCATGGACTTAACAACAAAGTGCAGTACCAGTCAGTGGTTGCAAAAGCCAGTAAGGTATTGGCATGCATAAAGAGGAGTATTAAATCACGAGATGAAAATATAATTTTACCTCTTTATAAAGCAATGGTGAGGCCTCACCTTGAATATGCAGTGCAATTTTGGGCACTAGTTTTAAAGAAGGATGCTATAGAGCTGGAGAAGAGGCAGGCTACAAAGTTAATTAGAGGAATGGAGAATTTTTCACTTGAAAAGAGACGTCTAAGAGAGGATCTGATCACATTGTACAAATACATACAAGGTCAGTATAAACTGCTCTCTTCTTTTGGATGAACTTTAGAACTAGGTATGTGTGAAAGGTTGAACTTGATGGACTGAAATCTTTTTTTCAACCTACTATACTATAACGATAACTACTCTAATATATTTCTTTTAGGATCCTGTCTGGGACACTGGAGGGTCCCTTTTAAGTTTGAATATCAAGTCTATAAATCCATAACAATATCTCTTTCATCCTATAATTTTTTTATTTTATCTTCTACACAATATTCAAAGTTGGGTCTTTTACTCAATATGTTTTAGTGAGAACAAAAAGATGGGCCCTAAAAAATGCATTCACATGCTTAAATCTTTCCCTAATTCAGAATGCTTGCTTAAAATAAACCTGTATTTTTTTCAATTCTCATCCAGTTCAATCAAGCTAAGAAAGCATTCTAAACATAAATAATCTACATAGCAATTCCTTAAAAAAAAAGATTTATAGGCAGTTATTTGCACAGTTAATGAGTTTCATGCCAGCTTTAACCTGTTTTAGTGGTCAAGATGAATGGAAATAAAACCTATCCATTTCAACCCAGAATAGATGAATCCTTTTATAATTTCAAAATATAGTACATTTAAAAAGCATGTAATGTACCTGTTGTTCCTCCTTCCAAAGGCATATACTTCTGTTTACTTTGAAACTATGGGTGCTATGAACTTGATACTTAAACATTTCTAAGCTGCTTTGTCTAAGGAATAAAATAATGTAGACTCTGCTAATGAGCCAACAACTTGTTATACTTGTAAGCAAACATTTACAAAGTTATATTTAAAACATGTTGGTAATTGCCTTTTTTAATTGCTATGTACGCTAGAACCAAGTGGCACCACTTCTAGCAACAACACCATCACTTCAGACCTAGCAGATGTGTTATGTGCTGATAGTCCTGCACTCAGCCTCTATGCATACAAGATAATCAACATAAAAAAGTCCATGAAATTAAACACACTCCCTGGACTGGAGTCAGGGAAAAAATACAATCTTCATACAATCTTTATTCATAAATTTTATCAACGTTTTGGGCTCTAACCAAGACCCTTTATGAAGATAGCATTGTGTATAAACCCTTTTTATACAACTGGCCATATTAATAAAATGCCTGTGAAATCCACACACCCACAAACAAACTCAACAGGAGGTATTTAACCTACAGGATGTTATACTGGCCAAAACACATTGCTGCATGCTATGTTGTTACCATGGCAACAGAGGAAAGTTAAAAATGGCCGCATGGCAAAAAATACATAAATAAATAAATAAATACAAAAATGTATATAAAACACTCAGAGCAAGAGTGTTGATTACAATCATATCACAACAGCTTGGACCATCACACCATATTTAATAATTGTATATCTAATGTAGTACAGGATTTTACACTTTGTGGATGGAGAAATGAAGACTTAGATAAATACTCATTCAGGCCTCTTGGTGCTACAGTGTTAAGAGTATGGATCGGTGTTGTAAAGGTAACCTGGACCTGTCCCCTCTTCTTCATAAAGGTTGTATGTGTTCAATTGCCAAAATATTGAAGTTGAGAGGGTTGCTGTCAGGAACCACTTTTTTGCTGCCTGAACCATGGCTTTTTCATACCTGTGGTATATAAATCTGCTACTAGTGGCCACCCTCCGCCCTCTGGAGCACTCAGAACTCAATTACTAGGATCAGGTGTGCCTTGTTACCTAGGTTGAGCCCTAATCAATACATCCAGCTGGGCCTTGTTACCTGGATTACTCTGCCTTTATGAGCCTGCCCTGCCCTTCAGTCAAGGCCTTTGTATTGAAGTCTAGGGCTGCAACTAACGATTATTTAATAATCGATTACTTGGACGATAATTTTTTCGATTAATCGGATAAGAAAATACAAATTTTTTTAATTTAAAATAATGTAATAAAAAACGTACAATTTAGGCTTTCATCTCTTTATCACAATGGCATTTCTCTATTCACCTTCTTATTTTTAACTGACATTTTAATAATAAAAGCTACAAAGAACCCATAACTGCCCCCCAGTTATGCACATATGCCCCCCAGCTTGCCACTCTGCCCCCAGAATTGTTCTAATGGCCGCCTGATATGCTAATATTGATATGCCTTATACCCCCTATATGCCACTGTGCCCCCTATATGCCTTATACTGGAAAGGTCCACAGACTTCAATAGGGCTGAAACAACTAATCGATAAAATCAATAATAATCGATAATGACAATGGTTCACAGCGATTTTCATTATCGATTAGTCTAATCGATTTTTATTGATTATGAAAAGAGTTTTTTTTCAGAGCAACGTAGACCCACCAGCTGACAGAGAGGATGATCCTCTGCAGGAGACCTCGATTCTTTGTCAGCCGGTGCACAGTGCCGGTAAATGATACCAATTTTTAAACTTTCTGTGAGAGGTCGTACAGCCCTTGAGGTGAGTCTACTCTCCTATGGTCTATAAGTTGTTCCCACAAATTTGCCTGATGATTTTGAACTTAGTGTTTAACTGTGCAAGTTTAATAGATCTTAGAATATTTTGTTAAATGGTTTCATCATTAAATTCTTTATCTTCCCCTATACGGTTCACCACTTCTTGGGGTTCTGAAAGCATACAATTTCTGGACTTTTGATTTTTCCAGTCAGTTGAGATCTTAGGTTATTCGTTATACAGAAAGTCTACTGATGGCAACTCGCTACTTCATGTAACTAGCTTCCACCTGCTGGCAAGAAAGAAATCAGTTCCTTTCTTACAATTCCTTTGAATAAGAAACAACTCAGACTCTGGGATTTGTGAACAACAGCTGAATGACATGGCTCAAAGTTTAAACAGCAGCGTTACACAGAGAGTAATATTCATTTCAAGGTTCATCACTAATTCTGGTGAGGTAAAATGAATTGTAGCAACTAATTGAAACATTATCTCAGACAATAAAGCTTTACCATGGTCATTGAAGCAACCCCCATTATTTTGTTACAAGGGGGATGAGAATTTTCATAACAGAAGTGTCTGACCCAGCTCATTGCTATAACCCTTCTGTGGTTGAGAATAATTATAGTAAACTTGGTTGCTCTAGATGCCTAGATTGAGTGACTTGTTCACATGAAGTGAGTTCAAATTTAGATTTGTATTACATGTATGTGGGAATTTGTGATCTATAGGATCACTTAACCATGTGAACTTTCCTACGTTGGAAAGACAGACCTAACACTAAGAGAACAGATAAGGGGGCATTGGTCATCTACACCAACTGCCTATTAAGACCAAAAAACAGACAAGCCGGTTGCTAGACATTTTTTGCAACACAGACACAAACTATCGGAGCTTCAATTTGTGACAATTGACCACATATACCAACTTTACGAAGAGGAGGGGACAGGTCCAGGTTACTTTTACGAAAGTGTTTTTGGAACCATACTCACCAACACTGTAGGACCAAGAGGCCTGGATGAGTACTTACCTATGTCTTCATTTCTCCTTCCACAGAGGTAATAGTGTAAAATACTTATTCCGTGCTACATATGATATACAATTTTTTAATATTGTCTGATGATCCAAACGGTTTTGATATGATTAATATATAGACATTTGCTCTGAGAGGTTATATTTTTTTGTAATTGTATCTATTTTTTTGCATTTTTGAATTTTTAAATGTGATGAGTTTTTTTGCCCTGCAGACATTTTTACTTTGCTCTGGTTGCTAGGGTAACAACAATGTTATGCAGCAATGTAGGTTGGTCAGTATAATATCCTGTAGGTTAAGCACTTCCTGTGTGGGGGATTTCACAATTGGGCTAGTTGCATTTATGCATAAGGTTATCTTGATAAAGGGTCTTGGTTAGAGCCCAAAGCATCAATGTTATTCGTAAATAAAGATTGGATGTGTTTCCTGATTTGTGAGTCCCGTGAGCGCGTTTAATTTCGTAATATTTATATATCATGTTTAGCTCAGTTTATGTGATTAATTTATTCCCATGGTTGCTTCAAATGTTAACATATCCTTTTATATATTCTGTACTTTCACAGAGATACTAGAGAATTATTGCATTAGTGCAATGCATTACTCTATAGTTGTAATATATTTACTTGTCTTTTGATGGAATGGGTAAAATAAGGGCTCATTATCAGTAAGAGACATATTAAACAATATTGACAATTTGTCAGCAAAGTTGAAACATCACTCTGAATGAACAGTTGTTATTGTAAAATCCATTGGATCGAGAAACATTTTATCTGGCATAATGATCGATATTAGACATTATTATACATAATTCATTATCCCTAAATGAGTCGCTAAATCTGGTATTTTGTGAGGAACGTGAGAAAAATACTAAAAAAAACTGTTTTAATGGAACAAGCTAAGTAGACATGAGTCACTAAAACAAAATTCAGGCTTGCAATATTGTAGATTAATCAGCTTCTCTCATGAGTGGACTGGCACCATGCAGGTCTCTAGGGCTGTAAACTGGCTACATTTTGTTACAGCTTGAAGACAGGCATTTTATTTAAAAAAAGTATGAACTATGAAATCATAATGAAAGTATGAAACTACTTGCTCAAGAAAGGATACAAAGAATTCCTGGCTTGTTTGCCCTTGAAACCTTGAGTTGTACATCATTGTCTTAGACTATGACATTGTGTACTAACATGTATCCTTAATACAGTAATGCAAGAACACAAAGAGCAACAGATGAAGAAAGAAGACAGAAGAACAAGAAAATGCTAGAGAAGAAGCAAAGGAGATAGGGACACAGAAAGTAGACAGCCATTTAATTGGAACTCAAAGTACAGGAAATCAAATGTGCTGCCTGAAAACAAATAGTCTGAAGTTTTTTGGTCAATTTGCACAAGTCTAGTAGATAAGTGTGTGCATGTAAGTAAGTATGTTGGTGTGTGTAAGCATGTTACTCTACATATTTATTTTAGTATGTGTGTAGCTATGTTAGTGTGTGTAGTTATGTAATAGAGTGTGTATGTGTATAAGTTGCTGTGCCAGAAGGTTAGTGTGTTAGTATGTGTAAGTATAGTCTTTTAGTGTGTATAAGTATGTAAGTATGTTACTGTATGTGTATATACATTTGAAATTTAAAATGTATAAAAATACATCACACTACATGGACAAAAGTATTGGGACACCTGACCTGACAGGCATGTTGATGACAGCTTCGACTCCTCTGGGAAGGCTTTACCCATGGTCAGGCACTGATGTTGGACCAGAAGGCTGGGTTCGCAATCTCCATTCCAGTTCATCCCAAAGGTGTTCGATGGGGTTGAAGTCAGGGCTTTTTTGTACAGGAGCACAGTCATGCTAGAACAGCAAATGGTCTTGGTAAATGTCTTGGTATGCTGAAGCATTAAGATTTTCATTCACTGGGAATAAGGGACCTAGCCCATTTTAGGCGCTTTCCACGAAGGACAGGGGTCAGCATGGGCTGGCTATGCAGCACAATACGCAACAAACTGCGATGCACTGTGTGTTCTGATACCTTTCTATCAGAGCCAACATTAACCTTTTCAGAAATGTGAGCTACAGTAGCTCATCTGTTGGATTTGACCCCATGGACCAGCCTTCACCCCCCTTCACCACTTTTCCTTCCTCGGACCACTTTTTTGCAGTTTTGGAGATGCTCTGACCCAGTCATCTAGCCATCACAATTTGGTCCTTGTCAAAGTTGCTCAGATCCTTATGCTTGCCCATTTTTCCTGCTTTGGAGACAAAATGTTCACTTGCTGCCTAATATATCCCACCCACTGACATGTACCATGATAACAAGATATCAGTGTTATTCCCTTCACCTGTCATAATTTTATGGCTGAATACTTTCAGTGACATCCAAGCCACACTTTTAGACCAAAAATTTCCAAGCCTCATTTCAAATTCTTGCTTCTGCTCACATTTTAACCCTTTCAAAGCCGAGGTTTTTTTATACCCTAAATGCCGATCCTTTCTCGACATTTTTATCAAATGTTGGTTCAATAATGATTCCCTTTTTTCACGTTTGATTTTCCCAACGAAAATAGACATTGTTTTTTTAGGTCAAGTAGAGCTTTCTTTTGAAATAAGAAATGTTTTTATGAAAAAAAGGCTCTCTACTAGACAGATCATAAAAGATTTACAGTTATTAAAGTTTCCTGTTCTATGCCTTTGCTTTCCCCAAGATATTTTGTTAAGTTTCTATGAAAGTGTACAGCTATTTACATTTTATTTGATTTTGGAGAAAGTCCCAGAATACAATCATCATGCTATAACTGAACAATTTGAAGTGGAGATTATAGTCTCTATTCAAAGTCTGCAGAAAATAAACATATTCACATATGTGTTAATGAGACATAGGTAATGGGCATTATTGTTTCCCTCATTGGTATTTTTTCATACCACTTACTTCATAAATATTAACCATTTCTGTGCATAGGGAACAAGAAACCTCAATTTAGTGTTAATTGCCATCATGCTATGCAATGCATTTGACTAGTAAATATTGCATTGTTTATGTAGCTAACAATGATAACCCAGAACCCATGCAAGAAGCTATCTAATATAGTTCCCAACAGTCTTCATTTGGCTGAGATAGTGTCAACAGTGGAACTAGGGTTCTAGCAATTGTCACAATATCTGGGAATGCTACATGTGTATTTTTAAAGACCAATTCTGGTGGAACATAATCAAGACTGCAGAGCCTGTCAATGTGCCTACATGTGGTCTGTGAGAGAAATATCATGATGTCATAATTCAACTCACGTGATATTGGCAGCTAGTGTTTTAAAGCACAAATATATCCATGGGGATCCTTAAAGTTTGTTTCTTTTTCCTTTGCAATTTCATTTTACTTATCAGGATTGCCAGGGATTCAAACCCAGCAATGGCAAAGACGCGGTGCCATTTACTATGAACAAACATAAAGTCTCATGGTTTGGCATCAGATTTTTTATTATCAAAACTGTGTGGGTGTTGGACCTCCAAACAGGTGTTTTTCTTATTTCAATATGAAAGCTGAAAGCACACATTTTGTGCAACTTCAATTATGGTTTCTTCTACACAGTATGTGCCACTGCTGAATAATAACCTAATTTATGTTCTATAAAATAATTTGTCTGGCAAAAGGAGCAGCAGCAGCGGTCGCAGGTGTCCCAAGCCCGCATTGACTTCCGCAGGGTCCTGCTGTTTACCTGTGCGAGAAACGTCTCTTGTACCACCCAAGGGAAGCACAAACTGACCCTGCCCCATTCCTGTTTCCCCTGGGTGGTAAAAGAGAAGTTGTTCACACAAAGTGCAAGCAACACGGAAGTAAGCAGCGGCCCCTCCGGAAGTATGCGAGCAGCACTGAGAGAACTGCAGTTCCAATAAGAGGATGGAGGAGTCTGAAACTATGAGTATCTGTGAATGAGGGAATTAATATTTGTAAATGAGTGAATGAATGACTGTGCATCGATGTCTAAGTGGGGGAGGAAGCATGGCACAGGAAGGCTGGTTGAGGCAGAGATGGTACAGGGAGGCAGTTTGGGGGCAAATATGGCAAGTCCTATGCTTCCAGTCTCGATGCTAGGCAGGTCCTGTGGATTTTAGGGGAGGGCTAGCATGCATAAATACACAATGTTGGGCTGGCCAGGGGCAATACGCAAAGGTGTGGGGGCATTAATTCACAAGGGGTGCTTCCAGGGGGCATCACATAAATCAATGCCAAAAGGGGGACTGGGTGATGGGATAAATATACAATGTGGAGCTGGCTGGGGGCAATACACAAAGATGTTGGGGGGCATTTATTCACAGGGGGGCTGTCTGAGGGCATCACATAAATCAATACTAAAGGGAGGGCTATCTGTGGGATAAATATACAGCGTGGGGCTAATTTTTAAGTTGATAATTTTATATGGCCTGCGAATGATGTTATAAATATCCAAATGGCCCTTGGGAGAAATTATATAATAACCCACATACTTATTTTTTATGTTCTAGAAAGCCACATCAATCCCTTACATGTACACTGTATCACACATATCACACAGTGATGATCAAGCTGGGCTCCATATTCCAGAGCCCTTCCAGCAAGTGTCAACATTCGTTCAGCCTGATCAACTATAGTATGTGTGTATGTTGTTGGGTAGTGTATGAGTGTGGTGTTAGCATGTATGATGTTGTGTATGTTACAGTATGGCATTAGCATGAGTGAATAAATATTTCAGCCTATAATGTGTGTATTAGTGTATGGTATTACCATGTGTGTACATGAATGTAGAATGTGTGTTAGTGTATGGTGTTAGCGCACTAGCGTAAAGGTAGCCTGCCCTGGGAAGTTCCCAGATAAACCCATAAGTGACAAAATGGGTTTATCTGGGAACTTCCCAGGCAGGCTACCCAGAGCTTCATGAGGGATGTGGCTAGCTGGTAGTGTAAGCAGTGATAAATCCTGGCCTATGCCAACTGGTCTAGGGTTGCAGGCCCAGGGAAGTAACAGGCTTCTGCTGCAAAACTGGGGACAGATCACTCTCTTGGGCGATCAGCCCCCCCCCCCTCCAGTGTCTCGCAGCTCAATGGGCGACTTGCATCACAGTCCTTGTTTGTCTTCAGTAAGAGACACTGGTTGGTAAGATGACAGTTATGTGTATGCTCCTTATGGACAGCTTCAGCAGAGAAGAGCAGTCTAACAGTCCTATAGACTCATAGAAACACCCTGCAATGCAGATGCTGCAATGCAATCATATAAAATGGTGTCACAGTTCCTTTCACGTAGGGTTTATTTTCATAAATCCCATTTGAATTATACATTTATTTAGACAAGGAATGGAAAAATGGAAGGACGGTTTATCGAATCATGGTCTGTAGTTTCTTTTTGAGTACTGGTAATTAAAATAAGAAAGCTTTCAACTTTTTTATTATTACAAATAAATTATTATGATAACGTAATGCTTTGACCAAATCTCAACAGTTTTGGCGCTTGCTTTACGAAATGTATGCCACTTAAATAAAAAACACAACACAAAAATAAATAAATGGTCACAAATGTGAAACTGTTTCATATTCTCTTTGAAATTTGTTCTGCTCGCTATCTACAGAAAATAAATCCAATTCAGTGGCATAACACTGCACCAAATGGAGCAATTAAATCTACTACGGGGATTGTTTTCTTTGATACATTTTATACAATTGATTTATTCTGAAGTTTTAACACCAATCAACTTTCCCCTAAGACAAAAAACATCAATGTGAAGTAATATTAAGCTAATTATATTCCCAAAGTGAATTACTCACAATGGCTGCACTTTCTCATTCTAATTCACATGATAACCTAAAAAGATCAATATTAGAAACATTCGTATCAGTAGAATATAAAGAAAGCAGTCCTTAGTCTGTTAGTTTGAAATATAATCTGTTATAAATATGAAATACAGCAGCACATTGCAAGTATAAGCCAATGCAGACAGCCTTTAGATTAAATAGGTTAGCCCTAACCCAAGACAACTTTTAGGCGTTCAAGTGCTTTAAAATTGGGTTGTAAATCACCCAAATTTCAGAAGAGACAAATGTGTACAACAAAGTATGCACAAAAAGGGTTAATATTTATGAAGTAAGTAATATAAAACATAGAGGATCAATGAGGGGAAAAAATAACTCATATTACCTATGTCTCATAAATGTTTGCGAATATATTTATTTTCTGCAGACTTTGAATAGAGACCATAATCTCCTCTCCAATTTTTTAGTTATAGTGGGATGATTGTATTCTCCAAAATCAAATAAAATGTAAATATCTGCACACTTTCATAGAAGCCTAGCAAAATATCTTGGGGAACCGAAGGCATAGAACAGGAAACTTTAATAACTGTAAATCTTTTATGATCTGTTTTTGAGCTTTTATTTCATATCATATACCCTGATGCAATTATTCACAAGGTTTTGTTATTTGATAAGGGAGCAAGCTTGTACATTTTTAGTACAAGTGCTGTGTTCAAAGCCATCTGAAGGCTTTACATTCATTTAAATAATGTGATTAATTATTATTATCACTTTAACAAAACATATTCCATTGCAAGTGAAATATCAAACCACGCAATTTTACTTTAACCCTTTGAATGGCTGTTGAATGTCCAACACATCATGTGTGCCTTGTTCTCAGTGCTAAAAGAAAACAATTCACAAAAGGATACTGCATGGTTGTTTAGTACTTATTTCTGCCGTTTTTCCAATTACGTATGACTTCTGTGGGAAGAATCCTGTATATTGTTTGACTAATAAACAAAGATATATGACAAGAGTTCCCATGGTTCGTTTGACTTAAATCCTTCATGCCTTAACCAAACGTACACGCTTACCCCGTCTATCATATTTTTGTTATGTACCACTCTGGGGAACCAGTAAAAGCAGGAAATGGCTTTTTGATAAATTGTTCCATTACCAAGCATTTATGTGGGACTTGTAACACAAATACACTATATTAAAATGCCTCTTCCTAAAGATATGTTTCAGTGATATTTCTACAATACTGGATGCATTCTCCTTACATAAAAAGCATTCAACATGTAAACAAAACAATAATAGCAAGATAAAGTAGTGTTGAGTTATATAACTAATTTATTAACAATGTCAATTATATCACAATATCAATATAACATCACCACCTAAACATATATATATATATATATATATATATATATACACACAACAGAAGTTTGTTTTCATTTTTATTTCCTTGAAAATATATGGATATATTTTGGGACATAGCAATTATAAAGATGTAGTTCATGTATCTTTTTAACTTTATACAAAGGAGTAGACCTAGGTCATAAGTCCCCCATTATACTACCATGTCCTGTTCTATGAATCCTCACACATGGGTCAAACAGATGATTGGGACATCATTCTATTCTTTACAGATGATTCCATGCATATAATCCTTTACCTTGTATCTAACACAGTTCTCCTTTCCCTTGTGTAATAAACAAAATAGCTGATGATGCTGTTTCTTCAATTGTTGGAAAAACTTGGTAAGGTTTGTCTCTTTAAATGTTGAAACAACCTTGCAGGGTGTGTTACTGTAAATTGCCAAATACTGTGCAATATTATGTTAAATATAGTTGGTTCTATAGTATACAAATACACACACACTGAATCCAGCACAATACATGTATAAACATACACACCGGTCCTTAAAGAGGACATTATGGAACTAGAAAAAGTGCAAAGGATGGCTACAAAATTAATAAGGGGATTGGGAGATACTGGTTATAAAGAGAGAATAAAAAGGTTAAAATGATATACGCTAGAAAAACGGCATCTCAGAGGGGATATGATGACATTATATAAATATATGCAGGGCAAATATAAAGAGCTCTTCAGTGACCTGTTCATTAACAGAAATGTACAAAGAACAAGAGGTCACCCACTGAGACTGGAAGAGATTTCATAGACGACAAAGGAAGGGGTTCTTTAAAGTAATGACAATAAAGGTATGGAATTCACTACCAAGGGAGGTGGTGTTATCAAATACATGCCTTCAATTTTATTTTAGAGCTTCTTGATCCAAGGAGAAATCTGGTTGCCTCTTGGAGTCAAGAAGAATTTTCTTTCCACTTGATGGCAGAATTCGAAGTAGCTTAATTGGGGTTTTTTGCCTTCTTTTGGATCAAGAATAGGAAAGTTAGGTAGAAGGGTTGAACTTGATGAACTTTTTTCAACCTTATGTACTATGACACAACAGTATCACAAACACTCACAGATTGACTCCAGCACTAAGCATATACACATAAACACTGACTCCAGCAGTATAGACTTACATATTCAATGACATATACCACTCCCCCCTCCTCACCTTGTGACGCCACGGTGCTGCGTATCTTCTGTCATCGTGAATCTAGCACCCTATGCTTTCTGCTCAGCAAAGTGTAGGGTTCAGGTTCACAGTGGCAGCCACGGCCAGTTTTCATCCCCTTTGTCCCACGAAATCCTGGGTGACCTGGCATCTGGCGTTTGATGTTAGCACACATGCTAACACCATACTCTAACACAGACACTCTACTTCCACGCAGTAAGCATACTTAACACATATATACACGCACACTCGCTCTCACGATTGGTGCAGCTTACCAGCACTCTATCTTCACTCTCACCACCCTGCTCCCACAGCGTTTTGGTTACCAGGCTCCTGGGTGCCATGCATCTGTGGTGCCTGGCTTAGCTTGCTCCTGATATTTTGTTGCATATTGTCTAATCCATTGATGAGCTCATCTAACTTACCCATAGTTTAAGTAAAGTCTGCATGAGTTCTCACACAAATGCTTGTGAGGGTAAAAAAAAACCTCCTACCTATAGAAGCTAGGCATTGGGTTGGGTCTGTTACATAATCATTTACTATAAATGTTATTGTATGTTGAACAAATAAGTTTACATACAATGTAAAAAAATGCAAACTTTTAAAAAAGGAATTTGCCTTGTTCTGTAAACTATTTAAGCATCTGTTTCTATATAATAGCTACAATATATGGCAGCTTAAATCTTATTTTTAGAGTTATACTAGATGACTAGACACATTATGTGTAAGTCAAATATTACAAACCCTCCGATGTTGTTATCGTCAAGGTGTTTTGGGTCATTTAACCAAGTAAGTTACGGGACTATAACTCCTTAGCACTCTCAATAGAATACTTTTAGGTTTTTGTATATGTCATTTTTGTACGTTTTTCCAGAAAAGCGTTTTGACATTGTGTCCTTGTAGATAAAAGAAAATCCAGTAAAAGAACTATGCATTCAGGTCTGACATTTAAAGCATTCATAATGGTATATTGAATGTCCTTAATTCTAAAAATGTATCGAAAGGAATTTGTCATCACTTAAGGGAATGGTCTGAAATACAAGGATAATGGTTCAAAGCTGATGAGGAATATGATCACAATTGTACACCACCTTTAATAAATTATGTCACAGATGATTATGTGGTGTGCTTGTTTCCTGGGTCTGGCAGGACAGAACATAGAATAAAAGTAAAAAAGGGATTTTAACATTGGTTCATTATTTAGACTCTTTAAATGTAAACAAAAAATACAACATGATAAAATTAAACATTCAAATAAAACTATGTATATAATTAGTGCTGGCTTGGCAAACATCATGGGGGGGTCAAACGAGACATCCCATGTGCATGCATGTAAAGCGCTTCCATTGACTGTAATGGTGGTGGTTTCCTGCCACTGACTGGCAACTAGAGAGGAGGCAAAAAGGTGGAAATCCTCCATAAGGTACTTTAGTAAATAAGGTAACATCAATTCTTTTGGTACATTTTACTCATAAAATACTTTATTACACACCTTCTTTGGTGAGGCTGTCCTTTTAACTATTTGAAATACTTCTTACGGCTAAGAATACTCTTAGATTAATGAAAAAATACTTGCATTAATAATAATAAAGTGATTAGGCATTATATGGGGGAAACCAAATCACCTGACACTTCCCAACATTAAACTCCTATGTGCGTAATTTGGTTATAATTTGTTACACTAGAAAGAAAACAAGAGAAATAAATAGTTAGAGATTAATGATCCAATTTATATAATGCAGTGATTAGAAAAGAAACATAAAGTTCCTATCAATACAATCCTTAAAAGTAAATTACTTCAATTAAGATCTAAATTTAAGCTTCTATAAAATTAGAAATATTAGTTTGGGTGAAAGCCAGATTCTTTTAAAGAGCTAGAAAAAGTATACCATTACATTTACTGTACTCTTGTGATGGAAGTTGTTTTTTCTCTTTTTCTTTAGTGCTCAGGCAGCAGTTATTTCTCCTTGCTGTTCTTTCTTCTGTTTCTTTTTGGTTAATGTTTTCTTGGTACACGGCCATGGAGTGACAGACACAGTACTCACATAGTGTTTGCACACAGCCCTTCATGGACCATTGCCCATTCAGATAAGGATGTGCCACCATGCCCCCTCTAGAGAGAATAAAAATACCTGTTGCACAGTTATTAGTTCGAAGCTCTCCTGGAACATCTGACAGCATATTTGTGTCCAGTCATTCTATACTCTGGATTGTGGGCTGAAGCTGACACGGGCTTCCTTCATTTTATTGCTAACATTTAACTAACAACTTATTAATTATTTCAAGATCTGAACTAGCTTACTGGCTTAGCTTCTTTTCTGTTGTGGATTTACAACTTTTTACTATTTTGTAATCCATTGATATGTATAACTTGGAACCCTTATAAACATTAAAGCAGATTCATTTGGATACATATTTTGTATTCGCTAATATTCCTCCATTGGTTCAGCACACCGACAATCAGACAATGATGGGGCGAGCATTTACTTACAGGAGACATTATATGTTCCTACCCAGGGGATCTACTGTGCACCTACAAGACACCAATACAGTGAAACATGGTGTGCTGAGAAGAAACCATCTAAATGCCTCTCCAGCAAAGTGCAGAATATTACTACTCATACTTGAAACTTTCTAAAATGTAGGCTTTGTGTATGATATATATATATATATATATATATATATATATATATATATTAGGACTTTTATTTCCTAAGATGAATGTAGGAACTATAGATTTCATTGTGAAAATAACCTACATGGGTACACCAGTGTTCATTGATTAAATATAGTAAGCTATGGTGATACCTTTCTTTAATTATTCATACATCTGCAGCAACAGAAGTAAACAAAGAAAAAAAAACAACTGTAGCTATAATTGTAACTATTCCATGTACACGCCACTCCCAGTTCATGTTTGAACAATGGCAGACAGATACGCTAGTAAAGAAATAGACACTTTATGTCTAAAAAGTGATCCTATATAAACATTGAAATGTGGACTGATTGGACCATTCCAGTAGCTGCTATGGTGATAAGCCCACCTTCAATACAAAATCATCCATGTTGCTCAGTGTCGATTCTTACAATCATCCATTAGATATATTTGTGGTTCCAGAAGAGATCTTCTTCTGAGACAAATTAAAGTCAATATATAATGCCAATCAGGAATGATTTAACAAAATCATGTGTCACTGCTGACACCCACCAGAAGTTGATTGAAGGTCAGAAGAAACCCTGCTTGGATGACCGATTGCTCCCCTTGGTGGCTGATCGCACATATTGCAATCAGCAATGCAGTGCTATTGTGGTTTATGTGTTGTTCACCCTTTTTTGGTATGAAGAATGATCCACAAAGGTTCTGTTAAGTCAACTTTTATTTATTCCAGTTCTGTATCATGACACCTTATGTGCTTGCTTTGTACTCTACTCTGGGTGTCTGCAGTTCTGGCCCTTCCTGAGGCATGATGTCACTTCCTGTTGTCTGACCCTTATGCATATTCCTAAGGCTCAGCTCAGCACAGTTTACATGTTGTATATTAACAATACATCTTTTCAAATGTTGTAGTATAAATAAAATGAACAAAGAATAATAGAATACACTATATTAAAGCCAAGAGATTTTACACCCGTACATGCTGGTTATTATGAATGAACTTCTGCGCATAACCTTTACTCTGGCGATGAAAACCGCAGATTTATTACAAAGTAAGGGCCACCACAGCAACTCTTATTGGCTTAATAAGAAAACAAGCTTCACCCTTCCACCTCAGGAGATGAAATGTCCTTGCTGATATTTGAGACTGAGGCCTATAAATTACTTCAATACAACTTATAAGGCTAGAAAGTTACACAACCACATTTTCCACCCCATTTTACTTTTCAATAAGGTGTTCCAGGATGTTTTTATGTATAAACAATGACCTTGCCATTCACTGTTCACCTCTGAGTGTCCTATAGATTGGAACAATGTACTTCCTAGAACAAATGATCAATTAAAGTATGGAATAGGAAACAGACAACCTTAGAAAGACTGTCACTCACTTAATATTTTTGGTTCTGAGAAGAAAATAGGGAGAGATCTTTAACTGAACTCTGATTTAAGTTGATACTTTGCATTTAGAGAGTTCTCTCAGCTACCGTAATGGAAATGAATTTCAAAGATGATGCTTTAATGAAAGATTCAATCTTTTATGGTACATTGAATTTCCACAGTTTACAAGAGGAGGGACACTCATTCTGTAAAGCTTAAATCCTTCGTAGACCATTTGACTCAGCAGACTTGCTTTAAATTGCTGAGCTGAGGAAACAGACAGTTTGTACTGCTGATGGTATGGGTAATGGATTATGTTACAGAAGAAAATTAAATTATAGAAATCTCAATGTAAGATATGTATAATTGTGTGTTTTGTCTAGATATTTGCACCTTTATTTTTGCGACTTTAACAATTGTTTGCAAATTAATGTAAGGTTAATAAAAAATTGAGTAATTAATTATTATGCACATTTCTAAGTAAATATTCAACAACAAAATAATAGTTGTGTATGTGTGCACGGGTGTTATTTTGTTTCCTGAAGGCTTCCCTAAATATAAGGGCAGATAAGGACCAAGTTTATTTTGAAATCTAACAGCAGGTAGAGAAAATGGGTTGCATCTGCTGCCAAAATCTATGTTTCTGTCTTTGTTGACTTATTCAATCTGTTTTCAAAAGATGAAAAATTCTGCTGACACAGCTCTGGTAAACATTTATTATGACTTGTTCAATTACAAATAATCATGCTATTATTGACTCACTATCTCTTCTAGGGATAAGGGATACAGCCCTTTTTTGCCCATGTCTTTTTACAAGGTTGGTTGGTGATCCAGCTGCAATTATTTAATACCTGACCCCGTCATGTACCTGTTCCTACACTGGTCTAGTCCCCTGTTGCCTACCCCCTTTTTTCCGTTCCGTACTCATGGACGTTCCCGCAGGATTTGTTCCAGGGGATAGCAAAAAATATTCTCCTCACCTTTCCCCTTTCTCACCTCAAATCCTCCTCACCTCCTACCCATTGCCTACCTTTGTTGCATGTACATGCACAACATGAGAATTTTAGTTTACAATAGCTGTGATGGTAAGGATCGGCCACAACTACCCAAGTCTACATTTCCTATGGTCTTCAGGCAGTAATGGGAAATGCAGTCAATAAAAAAACAAGTTAGTGTGTAGTAATGTCCACCACAATCTATCTAGTCTATAACTACAATTCCCATGAAGTTTCTGTAGCAACATGGCTGGCTGAATATTATTGTTGGTGCAGTCAACAAAAGTTAGTGTTTGTAGTGCAGACTTAGTGTCCATACCTATCCTGTACCCTTGGCTTGACTCTCCTGTGCTGAACTCGGACTTTTATTTTAGATCTCCCTTACTGCCTGAACCCTGGGTTTGAATTGGTCTTCTGGCTTTTCCTTGGCCTTGCTTCTGACCTTGTTTTCTGGGTTCTGCCTTCTCCTGCTAGCCACTAGTACAAAGACTCCTTTGTGGCCAGTGGCCAGACTCCTGCCAAGCATGTTAAGAGACTACTGCAAAGTCTCCTACCTCTAGCTTTTGCTGTGCTGCCTAACCAGAGTTCACTGTTTTGTTTTCTATCCACTATGAGTTGTACTCTCTGCTAGCAACTTGTTAGTGGACAGTGCAAGGCACGGCCTATCTGCATTTGATTCCAAGTTCCTAGAACTCCGGGAGCAGTTATGTCCTAACAAAAAGTATCCCTTTTTCCACTGATAAAATTAACACTAAGATGATTTGTTGGACTAATTAATTCCTCAAATATTTTTTTTTCAAATAGCTAGGTAATGTTGATTGTGGGTAAGTTATAAGAAATAACAGTTAGGTTTACTATGTTACTGTCTTCCTTCCAATATTGCTCTTTGATCTAAATATGTTTGTGGTAACTTTTACTGTTTTCTCTAATTTCACATCGAAACACAAAAAAATAACAGCATTTTCTAGGGATCAATTCACACGATACAAAATGCATGTTCTTATATTCTATTAACATAATAATTTCATTTATAAAGCTACATGACATATATCAGTGGATGGACTCCTTTTACATATTTAGAACTTTATTTGAGCAATTGAAACTACAGACATTTTTTAACTGATGTTATAGTTTATATAATGTATTTGTTATATGTTTTTATTTTACTTCTTGGAAAATTTCAGTGGGAAGTACTTTTACTCGTGTACAATGCAATATCCTATTACATACCTTAGGCTTTATACAATCCACATATATCATCTGAACAAGTTGCAACCAAATGCTGTACCTTTGGGGTACCTTGCTGTCATTTTTATAATTTGAAAATCTTACCTTCCTGGTAGCGTATCATTATCCTAGAAAAAATGAAACACTTTGCAGAGTATTGCAGAGTAGACCATATCCATTTACTGAATCCCAAAACTATTAGATTATTTCTGGCTTGGTAGATAAAGGATTTCCAACTTTAATCATATTTTACTTTGTATTATGCTTTTAACAGCAAAGACATTGGGGTATGTTTAAATTTCCTATAGATCAGCTTGCTTTTACAAAATTTTAACTCTATTTGTGATTATTTTTTCAGCTTGTGTGTTAGTCTGGTCTTCACTAAAGTTACTGCAATTATTTTCAAGCTATGCTTTTATTTTGTTCCTTTATATTGTTGTCTTGTATTCCAAAATATATTTTTATAAAAAAATGGGTAAATAACTATCGCTCACAGAGAGAGACTACCAAATTCCAATTACCTCAACTGAATATATATATATATATATATATATATATATAAACTGAAGAGGGCAGTTGGGAAGATGAGGGCGATGTAGAGGGGGCTGAGGCAGGATACCCATTAAGTCAGATTTAAAAAAACAACCCCCAGTGGTGCCATAGCAGTGATGATCTTTTTTAAAGCAAGTAGAGCTCAACCTACTCCTTATTTATTGTGATTTTTATCCACAGAGTTTAGCTGTAGGTCATATGGAAAATGTTTTTTTTTCTGTAGTTTGTTTCCCCGAAATTACCCAACAGATTTGCAAGGCATTTGTCGGGTTTGAAGGGCTTGGCATTCTGACCAGACAATTTCCAAAAGTTATGTGCAAAGCAAAAATCTAGAAATCAATAGAACTTTTGTTCAAAATTAAATATTTGAAAGCATGTTAGTTGCTCAAGTGAACAGAGAAGTCTTCTAACATTAAGAACTACACCTGGCACTTGGGGTAACAGATGCTATTCCGCCTACTATTTTAAGTTTAAAATGTGTGTAACAAAATGCAACAGTATAAAAAATACAGCTGAATGCTCAAACCTTTCCAAATAATTATTCTTTAATCATGTAACAATTTTCTCTAATGTATAATTTTGGCCAGGAACACTTGCCATTTGACTTGAAAACTGATAAGTTGTTACCCTAGAGCCTGAAAAAATATTCTTAAAATGTACTGGTTTTATGTATTTGTAAAATCAATGCTTTGTCTATGTGGAATAGTACCATTAATCCCCAGGTAAGCATGATTGCTTAAGCATAGCCTCCAAAATTACCAGGAACAACAAGCCAGATAATGAAGATATCTATCCATCTATCTATCTTGTCTGTCTGGCTGTCTATCTATCTATCTATCTATCTATCTATCTATCTATCTATCTATCTATCTGCTTATGTAGAGCATAAACAGGGTAAACTCCTATGGGTAGATGGACAAAAGCAAGCAGAGTCATTGTCAAGCAGTGATTTGCACACAGTGCTATTTCCAGAGCTGTCACTCAAGCCTGATTGGTACAAAGAAGTTAGGTCTAACAATTATATATTCCACAATAACAATATCATACCAATGGTCAAACACAATGGTGGTAGTGTGATGGTCTGGGCTGCTTTGCTGCTGTAGGACCTGGGCAAAGTACCCTAATCGATAGAAGTATGAATTCTGTTCTCTACCAGAAAATCCTGAAGGAGAATGTCCGACCTAAAGCTGAAGGACAATTGGGAATTAGGACAATGATCCGAAGCACATAATCAAGTCCATCTCTGAATCGTTTAAAAGAAACAAAGTGAAGGTTTTGGAGTGACTGATGTGAATCCGATTGAGATGCTGTGGCATGACTTTAAAAAGGCATTTCATGCCCTCTAATGTGGCTAAATGAAAACAATTGCCATGACCAATGGGCCAAAATTTATTCACATCAATGTAAAGGAGTTATTAGCAGGTATTGCAAACATTGGATTGCAGTTGTTGCTGCTAAGGGTGGCACAACTAGTTATTAGGATTAGGGGACAATTACTTTTTTACATGGGTGATAAAGGTTTTGATTAACTGTTTACCTTTCATAAATGGAACGATAATTTAAAAACCGCATGTTGTGTTTACTCATGCTGTCTTTGTCTTATATTAGTTGGATGATCTGACACATTTAAGTGTAAAAAATATGCAACAATAGAAGAAATACTTTCAGCATAGTTTTCCCTCAATTTGTGAACTGTAAACACTATATATACATGGACCAGCTTTCGCCTCCCTTCCCCCCATGTGCACCAATGAGCCTTGACAGCCCATGACCCTGTCGCCGGTGTTCCTTCCTTGGACCACTTTTGATGGTACCGACCACTGCAGACCGGAAACAACCCACAAGAGCTGCAGTTCTTGAGATGCTCTGACCCAGTTGTCTAGCCACCACAATTTGGCCCTTGCCAAAGTTGTTCAGATCCTTACGCTTGCCCATGTTTTCCTGCTTCTAACACATCAGCTTTGGAGACAAAATGTTCACTTATTTCATATTGTTTTGCGGAAATACATTTTAGTTGAATAGCTTCTTTTAGACTACATTAAAAGTGAAGGCAAAGTTTTTATCCCGTTACAAAATTGATAACGTGTGAAAAACTCAAGTCAGAGACATATCAGTGTTTAATGTTGAAGTGTATTATTACTTTCTGTAATATATTTTCCATTATATTTTCCACTGGTCATATTCTTTGTATCTTTATTATAATCTGTATTTCACACAATAAATGTTATATCACAGAAGTAGAGATCCATTATCATTTAGTCGTTTCTTTCTTTAATTTAAACCCTATCTATTTCACTTTTTAATGTAGTATAAAACAATAATTCAAATTCTCTCTGATTTTTATCTACTTTCATTTGTAGTTGCAGTCATATCAAATGATTAAACTGAGCTGAAAAATAGAAATTGATAACCATTTCAAAGCAGTGTTGTCAGATGAGCTATTTTATTTTTGTGGGTAGTTGCAAAACATTTTTATGACAACAGGCCAGTAGCAGATCAATGGCCTGTACTATTATTTCCAGTCAGACGATCTCAAAATATAGGCTTTCTTGAGTATTTGGTTTTTATGGTATATATCAGCTTGTACATTTTTCCTTTTTTATTGCTTTTGTATGTGTATGTGTGTGACTTAAAGACAAATGCAACCTAGTGGTAAAGGTGTTTAATGGTTCCTTAATATGATTATTAAAGGTAAAGTCATTTTCAGGGATCATTGAAGTAAGGAGAATTTGCATTCTCCCCTACGATCTGATAAACCGCAATGCTTTATGTCTTTGCCACTTTCATATTTACCAGCTCAGGAGGAAGACTGTGGACCCTAAAATCAACACTTTTGCACTGTATACACTTAGTTTGGAACCACAAATTACATGTAACCTTTAATGTTTATTATTATGCCAATTAGATACATGGACAGGCTGTTTGAAGCAACTAGGATTCTTATAGCTACTCGGTACATGACAATGTCATCTGCATGAAGCTGCTGCCTAAGCATGGCAGTTATAGTCCACTTGTTACTCAGCTGTACTGTCAACTCAAGAGTCAACTCTATGGTGGTTATGTTCACGCTCAAACATGACCTGTTATCAGTTTTCACAATGCCAGCTGATTACAGTTCTAATTCTTCACACAGAATGTCAAATTATTCAGCGTTGCTGGTTAAGTTGCTATTCTGAAGGAGGAGCTGACCAAGCATTTGCTTCTTACATTATCGTCAAGTTAATAAGAAGGAAGACAAGATTTTTCACAACTACCGTATTGGCTCGAATATAGGCCGCACTTTAAAGTCTTTAAAGTGGGGGTGCGGCCTATATTCGGGGTCTAGCGCCGGGCAGGCAGCGGGGTTAGGATACAGATCCCCCGCAGCGGTGCAGGGGACCTGCATCCTACTGTCTGATACGCTCAGACAGCCTCCCTTGCCAGCACTTTCCACTGGGGGAGTCCCGGCAGGGGAGATTTTTAAAGCACATCTTGCAGACGTGCCGGCAGCGGAGGCTGTTTATGCCCGCATTGCCGCTGCCGGTGGCAGCGTATGTAAGTGTTTTTTTTTTACTAAGAAATTTTGTCCTTTAAAAAAGCACCTAACTTTTAGGGTGCGGCCTATATTCGGGTGCGGCCTATATCTGAGCCAATACGGTATATGGAGAAAAAGAACTCGTTATCATACTCTAGTTATTATAACTCTAAATATTTGTACATTTTTTTCTTGATAAATGAGAAAGTAGGAGTTTTTCAGTAACATTGTAGAAAAATAAGTTATATATTTTTACAACTTGATCAGGATAAGTGAGATGTATTTAATGTACTATTTTCACAGTTTCCACAGTGTAAAATTATTTTGCTTCTAGACTTCTAAAGTTTAGATGAATATTAATCCTCAACAAAGTCGCTTTGTATTTATGACCGGGTCAATATTTATGGCTCTTATTGTACGTTAGATGGATCTCTACTGAATCCTTACCAGATAAATGGAATGCAAGGCAAAATGAGTGTCTACAGAATGCAATGTTGTTGCTGTACACAAGATGATAAAACTGAAAGCTTAATTTACTGAAGGTTATTATCATTACCTTTTTTTCCTCAGCTGTAAGAAGCTCTGAATGCCGTTAAATGTAAGTGTGGTCATTTCATGTGATAGGCTCGCAGTTACTAGACCTTCCTATGTATTTTCAGCTTGTCGTAATGCATGTGTCCTAAATAATACACTAGGGTCCTAATTTTCTACTTTTTGCCTTCAGGGCTTGGCTCAGCATAGATCCCAGTGAGGAAGAAATTTGACGGTTTACAGCACCCAGCTGTGCTATTGTTTTTGCGTAGATATAGTTTCAAAGCAAATTATACACTGTTCCAAATTGCGATTTCAGTTTTTCATATGAAGTTTTCTCACCGGTCTATAAAAAAAGTTTGCTTAACATTTTATGGTTTAATAGATTTTTCACAACAACATGCTGACATTAGATTTATATTATTTTTTACTCAGTTTACCAGAAAGATCTCTCAAAAAGCTGCCAAAGTTGGCAAAAGTAGAACATTGAATCTGAAGTGGAGGTGCAGGGAAGGGGGATGTCTGCCACAGAGGCACGAATTTCACAACAGATGAGGAGGTATCGATTATGCTCAACAAAAGAGCAGGGGCCAGAGTATGTATAAGCTTGGGGCCCCCACTCAGCAACAGTCCCTTATTAATGAAAATAATGAAAACATAACATAATCATGAAAGGCTATTTATTGTATACAAATATAATAACAATAAATGCCTAATACTTACACCACGTTCCGGAGTTAGGAATGACGGATACTACTTGTCTTTTCATTTAAAAGTCAAGTAGTCAGTAGAGTTACAGAATAACTAAAATGACCAAACATGACTAAAGTGACGGCGTCCTGGGACTTTCAGACAAGGGTATGAGACCTAAATTAAAACTTGCATGGTCTCACCTGTCTGAAAAGGTAGCTGCAGTGGGCCCATCATAAGTGGACAGATAAGACCTACACTGGAGCCTTCTGCCTGTATTTATCCTGCTCATTCCCTGAACGCCTATAGATGGCGCCCAAGAGAAAATCTAAAGCTAAAGTAGAGAACAGCACTGAACTGGACACATCAGCCTGCCTACAGCCATGTTCTGAAGCAGAACCTGCCCCTGCATTGAGACTCCCACCTGATCTGGCACCCAGCGCCCTGACAGTCCTCTCCTACTGTTTCACTTCCCCTTTAACCTCCAACAAGATTTTAAGCTTTTTTCCTTTTGTGCCATTTTGTGTTAATGTGTGTTATTTAAAATTATATTGTTACTGCCTTTTATTGTAGCATCGCACCTTTCTCCAGTGGATATTTGGTGACGCATGCTCTCTCTCTCTACAGTAACTGTAGCCAGTAAAACTATGTGGCTATGTGTTGCTCTGGTCTTCAGAGGTTTGTGAGAGCTTCTCAAATGACCAAATCTATCTATCTATCTATCTATCTATCTATCTATCTATCTATCTATCCATCTATCTATTCTATGAATTGCAGAGGGTTGTCGGTCACCACCATCATGGCATCCCTTGCGAATATGGTCTAATCAGCCCACACTTTCACCAGATATGCAGCAGGGTTCCCTGTTCTACTCCGCATTGCCAGCAGAAGCCAGAAAGCACCGTATTAATTATATTTATTATTGCTGGTTTTATTCCAGCAAGTAAGAATCATATAAGCATTCTATTGTATTGGCGTAAATGTGGAGCATTTCTGACCAAGTAAAAGTATTTTATCCCATTTCTGCTTGGTCAATTGGATCCCTAAAGCTTCCTCCCATCTAATGACAAACTTCAGTGGGGTGGCATGTGCCGGTACCAACAACATGCCATATATCATGGAGATACTTGTTACTGGGATCAAGGCCGATCTGCAGAGATTTCGAAGGGGGTAAGGTCTCTCATTAAATTGCGTCTCTGCGGGATAATATAGTAACAGAGCTGCAGGTACCTAAATCTGGGGTTATGTCCAAAATCAAAATGTCGAGGGGGAAAAGATCTCCATCCTTGATTATCTCCAACATGTGTCCCAAGGAGGGCAAATGGAGGGACCACTACAATGAGCCATCTATTACTGGAGGGAACTGGGGTTTATACAGCACTGTGCTCACAGTGGATGGGAGCTCTGTTTATGGTTCTGGTGGAGGTAGAAGTCCTATCTGAGCCAGAAAATATAACTTTGAATAAATAAAAAAGGAACATTAACTGTGTTTCTTAAAAAAATATTTTATTGTGAACATTTATGTGGTAAATGAATATGTAGTTTTTTAACCTTTCAGGGCTTTTGATATATAGTATGCACATGAACAATGCTGGATCAATCGACTTCTTAGTATAACACAAAATCAAGTCTTTCAGTGCTCAGGAGAAAAAGAAAAAAACAAAACAAAAGCTCCACAAATATAAAATGCTGACTATAACCAGTGTTGTATTTTTTTAAAGATGTAATTGAAAATAAAAGAAAAAGGTGTCAAATTAGACGGAGAGCAGCTGTTCAGTTTCAAAATAGTTTCTGATATACTTAAACGTATTGCTGACATACAAAATTGTGGTGCCTTATGTGGATGAAAGGGTTGCAGGTGTTTTGTTTGCCAGAATCTTTTTTTGTCACCCAAGATGAAATATATGCTTCTGTTTAACACTGCAGAAAAAAGAGAAAAGGAGTTGAGGAGAAGCGTGAATTTGAGGAGTTGAGGAGAACCAGTGAATTTTGTAAATGATCTCCAATTTGCAAACTGTTTGTAAGGGTGAACAACTTTTTGATTTTTATTTCCTGCCTGTTCAGAAGAACCACTCAGCCTTAAAAATCGTGCTATTAAAGGTCGAGCTAAGACATCTATTATATGGTTTCACAGGGCAGGAGCTAAGTGATGGTTCCCTATTCTCCTTTATAGATGTACTATGAGGACATCATCGTAACAGCGGGGGAAGAAAACAGTCGAATAATTGTGTTGGCCTGTTAGTAAAATGTCGTTCTGGCTGTGTTCTAAGGATGGCTTTATTACAATTCTGTGAAACTGAATCCTACTTCATTAGGTAACTTAAATAACCTTTAGAACCTTACAGAATACAAGGTCACTTCTGGAAAATGTATTGTACCTATGTAGTATTCATTTTCCACTCATGTCACTGATCAAAGAGGAAATTTGAGATGTATTCGCCAGTGTTATACTCATGAATTGCCAGCAAATTACTTTGACCTAATATATTAGTAAAACCACATGTAATGGAGTTATGATGTCGTGCTTTCCGTCAGCAGTAGCTAGGGTTCATGGAAATTAAGGCCTTACTTAAGTATTGTTAAGGTAAATAAGACGTATCATTAAATGTATGTGGGTGACAGTGGTTTTTGCAATTGGCTAGGGACACCTGTAGCGCAAATCCATCCTGAACACGGAGTTGGTCCTACCATATAGGTAAACAAAAGTCAGTAGAGACACCTCCATGACTTCCTTAGTGCACTAGAAATAATATGGCTTGCCCTGCCTAAATGACTTGAATGTAATGTTACATATCCATGCACGTTTACTGAGAAAAACCAACACTGACAAATATATTCATTAAAAAAATACCTAAAGTACTGAGAGCCAATAAACTTACCAAAATATATTTAATAATAAGGATGCACTGTTAGGTGCCTTATGGTTTCCACTGAATACTTGGAAAATAAATACATTGACATAAAAACCCTTTAGAAGGAAAAGTAAAACAATTTTGGAAACCATAATGACAGCCCATAGCACTATAGAACTCTGCTAAATAAATTAAATCACATTTTTTGTTTAAGTTTGATGAATGGTAGCATAATGATATTTTCCTCTTTATTTTGTAGTTTTAAGCTTGCCATTCATTAACATGCCAAATGAAATTGTGAATGTCTGCTACTAATGAAACTTAAACTGAACATACTCAGTTTGATTGTGTATAATTTGAATAGACAATTAATCAGCATGTGAGCTAATTAAACTATGACAATTACCTTGTATTTTGCAATGGAAATGAAGAAATAATTTGATAACCGATGCCTAATGTTTATTGGTTTCTAAGTACCTAAGGCTTAGAACATTTATTTCCCATAATTAGGTAATTTAAGTGTAATATTTGTTGGATGACTACAACAAACTTTTGATTTAACAAAATTAATTCTGTTTTAATTAATATTGTGGAGTTATAATGTTTTTTGCTCAACAGGAGTATATACTAATTATTCTTTCAAATACTTCCTCGTGGATACAGATATTAAACCTGTGCTCAAACGTTTGCATACCCTGGCAGAAATTGTGAAATGTTGGCATTGGTTTTGAAAATATGACAGATCATAGTGATCATATGATTCCATTTATTATCACATAGTTGTTTGGCTCTTTTTTAAACACTGATGTTTTGGGGGTGTGAGCTCTAAAGGCACAATTTGTGAAAATTTATAGAAAAACATGCAACATGTTATCAGAAAACACTGGCAGACAATTTGCATTCCTCCACAAGAAAGCTGCGCATGGGACGCTCTTGGACTTTCAGCACGACAATGACCCTAAGCACAAGGCCAAGTTGACCCTCCAGCGGTTACAGCAGAAAAAGGTGAAGGTTCTGGAGTGCCAATCACTCCTGACCTTACTATCATCGAGCCACTCTGGGGAGATCTCAAACGTGGTTCATGCAAGACGACCAAAGGTCATTTTGTTTTTTTCTTTGTTGCCATGTTTTGTTTTATGATTGTGCTATTCTGTTGAATATGAATAAGAAGTAAAAGAAATGTGTTTTGCCCCATTCATGTTTTCTTTAAAAATGGTACATATATTAACAATTCTCCAAGGGTATGCAAACTTTTGATCACAACTGTATATTAAACCACCAGATCCTTGACTTGCAGAATGTAATGCTGTAATGGATGCAAGACCACTACCTGCCACTCCGTACAAGGAACAGAGCAGCTACACCTTAACCCAGACATGTTAACTCACAACCTCAAATGTTTCTTACTTCTACCACTGCATTTTAGTTAAGATTTTAAAAAAATAAAATAAAGAGGCATCAGTAACCCCTGGACTACTCAAATAAAAATACAAAAAAATATATATTAAGTAAAAACCTATACTGTTAATGTCAGAAAAATGGTAACATGCTTTGTCTTTTAATTCAAAATGAGACATAACTGATTCATTTATATGTAATCTGAGAAGAATGGTCATATTGATGTTACAAAAATAATGACAAAAAAAGACATACAAAAAGTGAACACTAAACAGTATTACAATTGAACACATACAATTTACACTATTAAGTAAAATGATCTGTGGGAATCGTCAGTTAAAGTGCCTTGCCAAAAGTAATTGGAGAAATTCTAGGAAATTAAAAGTATTCTCCTCTGATTCCCATTGTTATATGAATCATTATTTGTCTCTAAGAGGCTGCACATTTAGTGTCATGCCGAGGGGGAGTGTGTAGCCGAGACACTCTTAATGAGTTCATCATTAAACCTAACAGCAAATTATGGCTTAATATTCTAAAATGTCACATTTGGTTATTATTGTTATGTTAACTTGTACATTAATGACTCTGGGTTGATCGCCCCCCATGTTATTACAAATGTAAAGGTACCAAACATCCCCTTTTCACCTGTCAGCTAGGTGACCCATTTTTATCACATCATAGTTAACACCCTCCTGCCATGTTTCATATCATTCTGGAGGGCACACGCTCAACACCCATTATATCTACATGAGTCCAATATTAAAACCTAACAATTATAACATCACAGCTCTGAAGATGCTACGTGCTGCATACCCAGTATGATCCCAGTGCCTAGTCTCCGTAGGATTTCATGGCGCCCAGGACAGGATATCCTTTGAAGATACACTGTTTGGGTGCTCTATATGTTCTATTAACTATACGATGAGGACCGGCCACATTTAATGATATTTATGGCAAGATCAGAAAAGAAACTTGATGGCAAGTTAACAACGGACCGTGATGCATGTTAGTTCCATCCATGTTGGAGGAAGTCTGGCAACAGCATCATCTTGGCATATTTCTACTGTTTAAAAGCTTTCTTTTGAGTTTTCAAAATATTTTGTCGGTGTAGTTGACAGTTTACAATAATTCTCCGAGATTGTATATCAAAAGCAACACTGCTACAATTGTTTTAGCTTAAACCAGATACAAACATGAAGCGTGAGTGACAACAAAAAGATACTAGAAGGTGGGAGTTTTTGTTTTGAATGTCGACAGGAACCGTACTATAATTTCCTTCAGTAGAGTCCTTCTCTCTGATAGGGGGTGCAAGAAGATCCTGGTACTGGCTACTGATTTTGTGTGCAGACAGATAGAGCTAAAATGTACTTTTGTATCTTGACATCCAATACTGCCTGAATGGAATTGGGTGCAAACTGGAAAAGTGTGGATATCAGTGCCACAATAATTAGCATTAATTATACAAAACAAATAATATAACATGTATATAACATTATGATCAACAAACTGCTTATATTTATGTGACATATATTTTTCATCAAACTTTTTTCCCTCTGTGACCTCTTGTAGCAGTTGACCTACGCAAGTTTTTTGTTGTGTTTTTTTCATGGAATTGCTACCATTATCTGAAGAGAAAAGATAACTAAGTGACCTGAAACAACATTGTGATCAACATTTACAATGACTGCTTAATAATCCAACCTAATGAGTGCGACTTTTACTGCTGTTGTTCGATTACATGTTCTGATGATGCAATAGCATTACAGCTGATATGCATAGTCCATTCATGGAGACCATTATTTTAAAGGATGAAAATATTAGTAAAGTTATTCACTAGCACCATAGACTAATTTGACTAAGATTCAAGTACAATTTGTGCGATTGGTTTTCAAGCAATTATAGCATCAATTATATGAAGCTCCTAACATGATGGATTCAATGCCATCGCTTTGGATGCAAAAGTGCAAAAGACAATTTACATATATGCAGGGGTGTAACTAGAAACCACTGGGGATACAGCTTTAAAAATACTCTGTAAAAAAATAAAAACCACAAATGGTGGAATAATGTTTAAAAGGTTTAAAACAGCCCCCACTAGTTGTGTCACACTCACAAGATTGTAGTAGGAACTGCGCCTTTAAGATAGCCTGTATCTTAGGAATCCTGGAGATTTACTGGAACTTTTAAAACCACCTCAAAGTTTTAAAAACCAGTCATCTGCTGGATACAAACGAATGATAGGCAGGCAGGGTATCTTCCAAAAGCTCTTTATTTAAAATAGCCCATTAAAAATGCTTAATATATTAAGAAACTAAGTCCAACGTGTTTCGTCATATGTTGACTTCATCAGGGACTAGTTATAATGCATCAAGAAACATAAGCTAACAAAATATATAAGTTTATATATATATATATCGTCGGGGGGAGTCCAGCCTGATCTCCCGTGTAGCTGCAGGGATGTGTCCCTGCCGCTGCAAGAAGGGCAGGACGTACCGGTATGTCCATAGGGGATTCTTGGGATGCTTTTTTTGGACGTTCTCGTACATCCATAGGGGACTGAAGGGGTTAAAAGTATCTTAGAAGAGGTTTTGAACAAGGTGTGTTCCCCAATGGCTGATTCTTGTTCCTTGACAGGAACGTGAAAAAAATGATCCCACGTGGATCTGAAATAGTAACAGAACTCCAACGGTGCAATATCACAGTGACAATGCAAGTGAAAATATAAATTTTACTTACAACAGATACTGGCACAACCAATGTTATGCACAAGCACTCAACGGTATAAATGGAATCTTCAACGGTATAAGAATCCAGATAGTCTCAACACGTTTCCCCAAACGTTTTTCGCCAGCACATCTGGCTTCTTCAGGAGCATTATAATCTAGAACCCGTTCATAGACTTCGTAAAACGAGTGGAAAAAAATATATGTATTTGTGTCCCGTATGCTGCCAGTTTTTATTAGCAAGGCACTTCCCCCTCTTGCGTGATATGCCCCCTTCTATGCGTATGACGCAGCCCCTTGTATTGAAGAGGCAGAGGGACGTGCAGCTTCAATGACTTGTGCTCGAGCAACACCTCAAGGAGGAAAACTAAAGCACCGCCTTGTCACAAACCGGAGGGAACCCCCCGAAACCGCCCACCTCCCTCAAGGGAAGGAGAATGCGATCATCTGAGGCGTTTACAGGCTCTGTTAGGAGCTGCGTCTATCCAAAGTCCGCCCTCCACAACTCTGGTGAACAGGCTGATGCGCATCAAGTGAAACGTAGAGGAGCCAAGCCGCTCTGCAGAGCTTTTTGCACTGTAACATACTGTGCAGGAAGAGGAGGCTTGGGATTAATTTACTGTATTTAGCGTAAAGGAAATGCGTTTCCAAAAAATATACAACAGTTCCCGTACTAATTGCAAGCTGAAATATAAATTGTTATATGTGCATCAGATTTATTATTTTATATGGCCAGTTATTAAGGTTTAATCACATAGAACAACACAACCCTTCAGTTTCAATGTTTACAACCTATCAGTGTTTTCTTTTTGTCATAGGACAAGTAAACACTGCCAATAAATTGCCAATGAGTTAGGTAAAAATTGGCATAATTAATTCTGGGAGGAGTACATTTCTAACTGTAAATTAATTCCAGTACCTGGAACATCATCTATTAATTAATTTGCAAAATAAATCAGATATAACACAGTGAATAGGGAAGGTTTAGGATATTTAACAACATACAATACTGAAACCTGAGGATGAGTTCTGGATAAAGGCAGTTTGGTGGTCAATAGTAAGCTAAATATTTCTGCCATTCCAGAGATTCATAATTACTTGATATTGTTTGACTGAGTGTTACATTACAATTTTTGTAATATACTTTTTTTTACAGAATATAGTCATTATACAGACTCAACCATACTTTGACTTTTGTATCTCTGAATATTTATAAAAAAAACAAACTTGTACTATTTATGTTGATCTACTATTATGTTTAGCAATGATGTGTCTGTATATGATGTCATCAATGATTAAGCACCACCTTTCTGCAAAGATCAATAATAGTACCTGTGAAAAATGTGGAGCCAGGTCCACAAATACTTTTTTTGATGAGAAGGTAAGTTGTGGCTGACATTCCTTCTTCCTCTTGCTGGCTGTTTGACCAGGGAGGGAAGGAAAGTATGGGACCTCAGAAGATGAGCACTCTCATCTCAGTAGTCCACTGTGACTCTCTCCTGAAACGTTTTGGTATTTTTAGGAAAAATAAACTTCCCGCATTGGGTCTAAGTCACAAGGCTTTTTCCCAGAAAACAAAACTAGTAAAGCCTCAGGATTGAAATGCAGTATTCTGCAATGCCCAGGGAAGATACCAACCTGCCATCAGACCTTATAGAATCCGGTGGTACCGCAAGCCATCTAGGCAGCTTGTCACTGAAGACAGACTGGCCTACTGAATCGAATGAGGAGGACTGGGACTCTAGTCTGTCTCATTGATGCACATAATACATTTTGCACATGAATTGATCACTGTCAATTGGGGATTATAGCACCCTCTCAGGCAGACAGAGGCTAAGAATAAATGAAGTACAAGTTAAAGGGCACCCTGAAACCCAAGTTGCTACATGAACCTCCACAAGATGTCAGGGTATGTGGGTTCCTAGAAAGCTGTCTGGCATTCAGAGGCCATGCAAGTGTGTTTTTCTTGAGCATGCCTGCCACATGAGAAAGAGCATGCCAGCCTTTTGGATATACAGTAATTGCCCATCAGACATACAAGACACATTATAGCCAATTCAGCATATCCTCCACACTCAATAACAGAAAAAGAACCACAAGCCACATCTTGCATACCTCATAAATCTCAAGTTATGCTGCATTTTATTTTTCCAACTTTCACTTCAACTAGCTAACAAAAAATATTTGTTTTTAGACATTTATTAAAATATTCTAATAAAAGAGCTCTTTAGTTCTTCAAAATATTTCAAACCAATATATAAATGAATAGCCTCGTGGAACTATTTTCCTGATATGAACTTTTTAAAACACAATTCCTACACTGTATTTTAAAACGTGGCATGTGTGGCTTAGAATTATTATTTCAAGCATTGCTAGCAATCATGGAAAAGAAAAGTTTAATTCAAACACATCTCCACCCTTTACTTTCCACTATTCACTGGCACAAGATTTAGACGTATATTTTCTTACGATTTTGGTTGTGGTGGAAAGATATTTCATCAGGTTAGTGTCCTGCCAAGTTGACCTGCATGAGTGCCAGGAAAATATTAGCTGTCACACTATGCTCAACCTACACGTTAAAATTCATACACCACTGTATCCCTTTCTCTCATGCCTAGCAATAGGCACCGCTCCAAGACAAATGAGCCTTTCATTTTACCAAACTTTAACCTGAAAATCTGCTTCACAGACTTAAGGTTTTTAATCCCCCTGAATACCACAGAGGGGACTTGTCTACTGCAGCCCATTAACCAACCTCTACTATTGAAATAGTTAGCATAACAAATTTGCAGTCGCTGTGAAAACCATAGAACCTGCAAGTCATGTAATTAAAATTCCAGTCGGTATGCGGTCACCTCTTATATTCAGTATAAGATGTTAAATGGGGATGTCTGAAAAAATTTGCGTGTTCATCAACATCTCCTGTAATAGCGGTACTGCTACGCTATACAACGCTCACTGCTTTAGTGTCTGTCATTCAGGAGGCTTTGGAATTTTAATGTAACCTATATAAATTTTTGAAGTACCGTAATTTGTAAAAGCGCTAGAGGATGAGGATTCATAGTGCGATAGCTCCACCTAGCGTTCCACAAAGTTTTACTGCTAAATAACAGCTTAATTAAAATCCTATTGTCCACATTCTCTTCTATTATGACAGAAGTTAAGCTAGATGGTCCTATGGTACACACATAGGGTCATATATATATATTATATAATATATATATATATATATATATATATATATATATATATATATACACACAGCACACATCAAATAGAAGAGCTGTATAAAAGAACCCAGGAAAAACTGTAAACTTTTTTTCCTGCATTGGTCAATGTTAACCCCTTAAGGACAACAAGCAGTCCCTAAACCCATTGAAAACAATGCATTTTGAGCCCGTACATGTATGGGATTTGTCATTAAGGGGTTAAAGTCAATGTCTGCTTGGCTAGAGTTTCGAGGTGATCCACATGTGTTGAATTTGATAAAAAGATAACATTATTTTTTGGTGGCATTGTGTTTGTTTTGCACAATATTGAGGAAATGTACTGGTAGGGCTAATTTCTACTGAATATGCAATACCAACAGGGGAAAACATTATATATGCCCTCTAGAGATATATATATATATATATAATATATATATATATATATATATATATATATATATATATATGCTATATATACCCTCTAGACATCATAGATTAATAGGAAATACAGTATTTTTATTTTAGGTACTTTCAGTTTCCATAATATATAAAATCGCCACATTTAAGAAATATGGGAAGCACTGCCATAACCTCCCATGGGGGAAAAGATGCAACTTCCACAAGTAATGCATAGTAAGGGGTACATTTGCCATTGCCCCTGTGCCTCTTTGTGGTTCCCGCCACTTCTGTAAGTGGATGTGTGTGGGGGGCATGACCTTTGACCTTACCAAAGGCTCCAAAATCCTTAGGTAAGGCTCTGATGGGAATCCTGGCTACCAGCCCAAACTCAAGATCTTATTTAATCTGAATGCTAGCACGCAATGAGACTGTTTAGTTTTTCAATTATATATTTAGAACATTACAAAAGGTTTGTAATTGCTGCAGTTTTGAAATTAGACATTACATGGCGGAGATGACGTATGGAATATAATGAGACGATTATAATTGTTTGCCCCAATAGCAGTGTCTTATCCTCATAGTAGGATAATTTGAGATTGTGCTTTCTTTTTCTTTACTTCTTTTTTGAGTTATTTTATATAAAAAAGTCTTTTTGTAATCTGATGAAATATAATAACCATTAAAGTGAAAGAAAGTAGAATATCAAGGTTGTGAATAAAAGTGTCACAGTGACATACAAAAAAGTTGGTATATGGTAAATGAAACAGGACCAAAATCCAGCTATAAAATGTTACACATATTATGTTACAAATATTTGTCTGAATTTTCACATTTGCCACATTGTACATTGCGGCATTGCATCTGTATGCATAAATCACAAACTCTTCATCAAGCTCTACAGCAAACAAATTTAAACTTGACATATTTCTGCAAATTTTAATGCTCAGCCGCTATTTATCTACTGTATTTAAAAAATAAAACAGAAAATTTGGCATAAACACATCCTTGGCCACCTCATTAAATCACAGACTCACAACGTTTCTCAGGGCCGGCCGAAGACCCAACGCCGCCTGGGGCGAAGTTTAAAATGC
>VKOC01000001.1:52332320-52352979 GCA_009364415.1 Spea multiplicata | reverse complement strand
AGCATGAGTTGTCCGAATGAGGGAGAGCATGAGTTAATGTGTGGATGAATTGTCTGAATGAGGGACAGCATGAGTTAATGTGTGGATGAGTTGTCTGAATTAAAGTGTGAATTAGTGAGTGACTGTAAAAGTGTTTGTGTATATCATAGATGTGTAATTGTGGAAGGGCAAATATGGCATTAGCAGGAGGTTTGCGCCTTGGGGACCAAGACGGCACAGGCAGGGTGTATATGGGACAAATATGGCACAGGCAGGACTGTTTGGGGACAAAGTTGACTTATGCTGGGCTATTTGGGGACAAAGATGGCAAATCTTATGTGTGTTATCTGGGTGCTGACCAGGCTCTATGTGCGCAGTGTGGATGCCAGGGCTGGCTTTGGGGTGTGCAACCTGTGATCTATGCTTGTAATTTAGGGGTTTTAAATATTCCTTTAAATGCCGTGTTTTTATGTGAATTCCAATTGATCTATACCTGCAAAGCTGGGTTTGTGTGTTATTCTGTAGATCCATATCTGCTATGCAATGTTTCCAGTTGATTAATACCCGCAATGCTGTTTCCATGTATTTATTTGATCTATACCTGCGATGCTACGTTTCATATATTATTATTGTATTCCTGCAAATACAGGATGTGTATGTCTGATTCTGTTTATTTGATATATTCCTTCAGTGCTGAGATCACAAGTGAATTTCAATTGATCTGGGTTTGTGTGTTGATCTATACCTGCTATCGGCAGCAGGGTCAGACGCCGTCCCGTCGAGTGCTTCTCGCATGCGCAAAAGCCGGCACTCTTAAAGGGACCGCGTCCCGGAAATTGAACCGGTAATTGGGGTTACCTCTGGACTACTTAAACAACTAACACCTTTGCTAAGTTGCTCCCGTCTTATCTTGCCTCTTCCTACCCATTCCCGTTCCCCTAGGATTGCCTCTACGGTTATTTGACCCGGATTTGGACTTGACTACGTTTTCCCTCATTAACCCTTATCTGCTGTGATGCTCCAGTCGTCCGCTGTCCTGCCTAGTGTCTGCAGTAACCCTTCATTGGCCGTGGTGTTCAGTCATCTGCCATCCTGGTCAGTACCTGTTGTTCCACCGTGTGTCTGCTGAGGTATTCCTGTTTTCTACCGTTCCCTGCTCAACTCACTACTAGCAGGCCACCATTTACCCTTTACAATCCTTTACAAACAATGACTAGTTAAGTCTGGAGCCCATGGACATCACCAAACGCTGGGTTTCCTCCTTGATGCTTTGCCAGGCCTTTTTTTGTTGTTTGTTTGTAGGTCTTGCTGTCTCAAGTTTAGCCTTCAACAAATGAAATGCATGCTCGATCAGGTTGACTTAGCCATTGCAGAATATTCCACTTCTTTGCCTTAAACTCATGGGTTGCCTTTGCAGTATGCTTTGCGTCATTGTCCATCTGCAAAGTGAAGCCAATAAACTTCACTGAATTGGTTGAAACTGAGTGGACAATAGATTCCTATTCGCTTCAGAATCTTCTGTCACATCATCAATAAACACTAGGCAAATAGTTGGTTTCCGACATGGTAAGTCAGACAGAATTTATGGCTGCCACTAACTCAGCGTACAAATGCACAGGTGGAGCGGTGCGGCTTCAGTGTTGTGCGCCGGGATCTGACAACAAACCCCGGCGCATAGCATCTGTTGCTGCGCGGATTGCAAGGGAGCGGTATTGGAGATCTTTAACAGACCTCCGGCTCCCTTGAGTGATTTTAAGCCGGGTTCAAGGGAGATCTGCTCCTCCAGCGGCGGACATTACAATTCTGTTTTTGCCTGTTCACTTCGGATGAAAATTGGGGGACATTTTAATTTCGAAACAAAAATAATTGTTCACATTCTTTCAGATTATCTCTCTCGTGCTTCCTGAATCTCTCCCTACCTTCTCTGCCGAGCACTTCTGCTTCCGTGTCTAGCAGCTGAGCTTCTGGTCTGGTGACGTCCTCTACTCACACGTACACATACAGTAACATACTAACACATACATACTAACAAACACACATTCTAACATACTTACACAGACTAACATCCTTAGACACACATAGTAACACACCTACACACACAATACCATACACACCCACAGTAACATACACAGATTAATATCACTACACACACACACATACTATAACAATACACACAGTATCATGCTAACACACATACAAACATACTTGGAAATATATCCTAACATACATACGTACACACATACAGTAACATACTCACACCTACACACACATACAAAATTTTTTGGGCTCAGGAGGGAATAGGCAGGTGCAAGCTCTTCTGCTTCCTTGTGATCCTCACAAGATCCTCATGAGTGCTGGGAAAATACATCATATCCCTGCGCTCAGACTGAGTGTGTTGGGCCTGAGGGAGCGTGGCCTGTGGCACCGGTCTACCAGTATGGTGTTGGTCCACAGGGTCCTCCGTTATGTCAGTGTCTATCCTACTGCTGTACGGCTACTAAAACCCACCTCACCCCAGTATATTTACCACACAAGAAGTACACTTCTACTACCTATATTACGGAAGATCAGCCTCACTGACCGACACTTCTGTCATGTTTTTTAGCTTGCTACTGAGTTACGAGGCCCCACCAAGCTTATATGACTGCTTGTCCTTTCCTCTTGTAAATTCGTATTCTGTATCCTTATACAATTCCAGTTTTCCTACTGAAAGAGCTTTAAGACAGGTTGTAATGACACCAAAGCAGACAAACAAATTAACGAATCCTAACAAATTATTATTTAAATAGTTAAATATGAAGTTGATATGGATCCAAGTCTAATTTTGTGGATTACTCAGCATTACTGTGTAAGCATTGATCTTTTTAGGTGGAAGCTCATGAGTTCTGTCTCCTTGCTGGTGTTCCTCTGTGACATTACTTTCTAAGTTAATGATTTAAAAGTTTTTGTTTTTTAAATAAAAATGCTCTTTATGTTCTTTATTTTCTTTTAGCACAAGCCAATGAAAAGTCACGGTACTTTTCTCAGTTACATGTTTTATTTATCTATAATGAAATGTATTTACATTTTCAAAACAAACAGTGTGAAGCAGCTTTATCATTCATGCTCTGAAATCCATCTGCTGTTCTATTGTTTCTACCTACTGACAGAAAGGGTATAGTACTTATTTTCTCTGTTTGAAAAATACGAGTGGCAACAGCGTGTTTGTGCATGATACTGATGAAAAGACAACACTTTTAATTAAAATTCACTTTGATTAAAAAGGGTGCACAGCATGTGCTAAACAACATAAACACTGGCTCGTGCTAGGAGAAATGTGAAGAACCTAAATACCTATATAATTTCTTCTCATTAGTATAAGTGCTATTATGTTAGTTGCTTTTATTACTGTTTTACTGTCAACCATGGCCAAACTGGTGATGCCAAGGCAGCAATCATCTACAAAAATATGGAATATGCATTGTGTATACTGTGATATGTACCGGTAATTTATAACTCCTAAAGCATATTTTCAGAGAGAAATACAGAACATTGAATATGATAATATATAACAGTATAAAGGTTTATTTTATTATTAAAAAAATGCAGGTGCTTAGTAATGTTAGCAACATAACAGCATTAAAGATAATATATAAATATATATATATATACTGATGAAAAGATAATACTTACAATTATGCACTTTAATTAAAAAGGGTGCATGTGCTACACAACATAAACACTGGCTTACGACCTAATGGTCTAGTGGAGCTATTTACTCACCTGACTTTACAACTTGGGTGCTGGACTCTTTTGTTTCTTCATGATCCCAAGATGGTGTGAGCAATAACCTACAAAAATATGGAATATGCATTTGCACATAAACATTTAATTAAAAAAATAAATTCTGGATGTTCATGTCTTGTTTTTAGTGCTGATATCTGGCATACCTGTTGCATAACATACCTATATATTTATTTTTTGTAGTATGTCTGTGCCCATTTATCCTACTTGATTTCTGGCATGTAATTATGCAGGTGGCCAGTGATTGTGTATGCACTACGTTTTATGCTCATATAGATTTGAACATCCAGATCTGCCACTGGAGCGTGTGGAGTTGTTGGCCATTGACCCACCAGATGGCCAGTCTGTGCCTGGTGGCTTGAAGTTGATCACCTAGAGGATCTCCCTGAGCCCATCCCTTTGGTATGTCTGGTTGCTTCTGACACCCAGTCTTATCTCTTAAAACTGCTCTGAGGTTCATCTTGTTCCCATATCCTGTGGAAGCTTTTAAAAGTGGAGTTAATAGCACAAATACAGGAGTAGTAGTAGTAGTAGTAGTAGTAGTAGTAGTAGTAGTAGTAGTAATACAGGCAGGGGCAGATTAACAATGGGACAAATAAAGCAAATGCCTCAAGCCCTGGTGGCAAAGGGCCCCCACTTGCTGCTTACTTGCTAGAGTGTGATTTATGTATTTGTCTGCACTGCACAACTTGAATACAGTTTTTGTTGTGCTGGGTGACTGTCTGGGTTGATATAAGAAGTACTGTAGAAGGGGACTATATTGATACTATGGAGCAGCCAATGGCTGGCTAATGCAGTCTGTATGTATAGCTTATATAAATATGTTGTACACATATTTATATATATATATATATATTATATATATTATTTTGGAAGGGCTCATTTTCACAGTGTTGCCATTGATAAGCAATTTGTACCATATTTTCACCAAGGATAGCGGGCCACACTTGGTTTCTATGTAGTTCCTATCAAGGTCATTGCCTTTCAAAGCCATGGAAGACTGAAAGCGGAGTTAATAATCTCTGAATATTGGACCATTAGTGGACTTTGGTGGCGTTTGATGGTCACTGTTATAGATCAAATGTAATGATTTAGGGACTGCTGTCTTTTGTTGCTCACGCCAACTTTGTTACTTTACAACAATCTGAAGCTTACAACAGGTTATCTATGTAATTGCTTTTAAATAATAAACCCATCCTTCATTGTCACTGTTTAGATCGTGTTAGCTCAGCATGGTTCATTCAATTTAATGGATTCTGGTAGCTGCAAATTAAACCTGGTGTGTATGCTTTGATGACCTTTTGCTTCAAGGCATATCTGTCTGACAGTACCAATTATCAGTGTTGAAGAAAATGAAAATTCTGAGTTGTCTGTGGGTACTTTACATAATTTACTCAGAACAGAAACCAGCATAACAATAGCTAAACAGAAAATGATACAATTCAATAGATAAAAGTATTTTAAAGTTAAATCTTTATTAGTGGATTGTGGTTTGTCAACGAAGAATTAAAAATCTAGAAAAGAAGGGCACTATTAGTCATCCTAAAGGTTAATTATAATATCTTGCCCACTTAGACACTCAATAGAACTCAATTTTCCATCTTGTGCCATATGAAGGTTTATTAAAAAAACACTGTTTTTTAGTATGAAATTCCATCATATAATGAGGACATTGCCTTTCAAGGTTGTTTTTATGCCTAAAACATTTTACCTGGAAGCATAATCCAAAAACTCTTAAAAACCATACACTGTCAACAGACTAAAAAAACACACATGCTTCCTGTAACAACACTAATAGGTTGTTTAAACGACACAATGGCTAATTTACTATAAGCCGAAGCTGTGAGTATTGCCATAAGAGGATACATTTCCATGAATATGTTATTTTCCTTACTCCACATTGGAGGAAGCTTATGATACAGTATATGAAAACTGCAAACTCACAATGACGGAGAATTTTAGACCTATGCCTAAAGCTATTAAATACTCATATGAACATGATGCTAAGCTAAATAAAAACTAAGGAATAGCCCAAATATATAATCCACAAATTAAAAAGAAAAAATGAGTAGTGCGCAAAAATAATTGTATAAACATTATAAAACAAAATGATTTGAACAAAAGACAGGTAATAAAATAAATGTAACTATGCTGCTTGTGCACCTTAGAACAAAACTCCACTTTGTTAAAGGAAGAAATACAAAACATATATAGGTGACCGCGCCCCCCAGTGAGTGTAAATAATATAAATAATACAAATTCAATGTAGCAATTTAATGCAGCAATTCAATGTAGCTTTAAAGAGATCCGAGCAGTATATTAAATTCAATCATAAAACAAGAAAAAAAGACATCATAGTGTAATTCATCAAGACAAATATATATATATCTGGTAGGCAAATTGGACCCTTAAGTTTGGTGGGGCTTATTCAAGCCCATAGATCGCACAATATAATCCACAAATGTTGGCCTTACTGATTTCACCACTTCCACAATTTATGAAATACATTTTTCAAATTGTAGAACAGTATAAAATAATGCTTCTCAACTAAAATATACAATATCTTTTGGTGCTACAAAACAGATTTTTATCACACCAGATTTTGTTGAACCTATCCAGGTAATATAACAATACCAGTCAGTTAAAATGGGACTTTTGCTGAAACTAAATAAAGTTCAATATAACTTTATGCACCATTACTTACTTGCATTTCTTTTGTGATAAAGTTAGACATTTTATAACTTTGACTTTGTAACATATTCTTTAACAAACTAAAATGAATTAAAAAAAAATAGAGAGCAAGGTGTTATTGCCCTTTCAATGCATGATCTGATGTGATTTTATATTCTACAAATGCACCTTGACCTAGATGTATTCCAAGTATAAATATAAATTACATTTCTGTCTTATAAAGTGTAAGTCTTTATGGCATCGAATGTGTCAGAAGGAAATTTGATTTTGGGCATGACCTGTACTAAAAGTAGGAATATTAAAACAATCTTTAATGTATACTGTGTTTATAACTACAATGTAAAAAGTACATTTTCAGAGAGAAATGCAGAACATTGACTATTATAATACATAATATCATAAATGTTTAATTCTACTAATATAATAGTTCAGATGAATAGTAATTTTAACAATATCACAAATATTGGTCCAACAGCATTAAGAGATTTTTTTATTTTGAGGGAAATTGATTGGGAACACAGATATATAAAGCAGGCTAAAGTTGGGCTCTGCCAGTTCTTCTATGAGAACTGAGGGAGAGTTTGCGGAATTGGACTACAAACTGATGTATTTGCTAGTTGGAAAGCAGATAAGCTAGCAACCCTTAGCTAAAACTGTTTGCTAATGCAAAGCATAGGGATGATTTTGTTTGTGCATTTTGTTTTCTTTGCTGTACTCGCTACATTGCTGCTGGGTTACAAATAAACAGACACAAGCCTTTTTAAGCTAACTGAAGTCTGTAAGGTCACAGTATGGCCCAAAACTACAAAACTATATTAATGTTTAAGAATGTTTCAGTTCTCTTCACTTTTTACCGAGACCATATATAATGTTAAAAATGGTCCACTAACTCTCTTAGGGTCGATCAGGTTTAAAACAAAACCTACCCTTCTCCGAGAGTCCTCTGTGTTTACAAGTAAAGCCTACCAACCCCATTATTAATCTCTACCTTGAATATTATACATTACAATCTAAAAGGGGGCAGTTGTAGGAACCCTAGGGCCCTTTCATCCAATAAAGCTATATATAGCTCCACACAGATCGGCAATTCACTGCAATCCTTTACTTATTTTTACTTAAAGGGACACTTCGTCAAAGGATTACTCTCTTATGTCTATCCCTTCTGTTTGTTTTTGGTCTAATCTACAGCATTTGTGTTTGAACAGATACTACTGAGTTATGTGCATATCATGGGCTCACTTCAATAACCCCAATAAACATTAATGGGTAGCAATTCAGCAGTCCTAGGCTTCTATACTATGATCGATGATCCAATGGGGTAGGCGCAGCATTAGCAAATCTTAAATTGATAAATTTTAGACATTCTTTCTAAACCTAAGCAAATTCTACAATCAAAAAGATATATCTAAAAAAATGTAAACACATCGTAGACAGCTGAGCTAAATACCCTGTACAAGCGTAGAAAGTAAAAAATCAATGAAAATTCAATATTTATCAAGACTGCCACAGCTTCATGGACACAAGGGAGCTAAACTAACCAGTTACCGTCTGTAACACAGTAGGGGTATTGCCACAGACAGCAACTCGTGTTTATGCCAGGAATTTTTGCATGTAAGTGAACTTTCTTAAGGCATCCTGTAAAAATTGAATTGCCATTAGACTGGTATCTTGCAGAAATAAAAAATGAGTTTCCACATTTTTTAAAGTTTTGTTTTTATATCATGGTTTTCACAAGAATTCCAATGGAAGAGTGATGAGTTTATTTTGGTAGGGATTTTTGCCTTCTTAGAACTTATATTTTTATCACAGCTAATTGCTTAAAATAATGTACACAATTAGCTTGCATATGTATAATCACAGCCCAGTATGTGCTGACTCCATGTCAAAACCATTGTGGCTTCATCTCTTATGACAATTCTCAAGAGGACATAATCATTTGTTAGCTTGGTGAATTTACCATGGATGTATGAAAAGAGAAATTCAATGTTTTTGCATTTTGAGTTCTGCATTTTACCTGTTTTTTTTTTTGTGAAATGGTACCAACAATATTAAGGGACAGATTACACAAAAAAAGAACTCTTGTAAAATAAAATATGACTTCCTGTCCATCTCATTGTGGCACGAATTAAATGGATACAATATAAATCTATGGGACTATTGATGCTAATTGGAAATATTAGCTCGTTTTTGGTCTATAAAGCTAAATATTCTTTTGGAGGTAGCAGAAAGTATATATACTTCAAAGACAGTTTAGTAACTACCTGTGTACACTGTCTATTAATAAGCTTTCTTAAAAGTATTTCCAATATCTTAACTGCATGGTTTATTAACCCGAGACAACTTAAAATGATCATCATTACAATTTGCTGAATCTCTGAAGTGTTTTCTATAGATTTTCTGGTCCTTGAATTATGAACATTGATCAAAGTGTTCTTGTTAATGCATTAGGTGGCTATTTAAATATCCCCAGGTAATGAACAAGATGTTCCAAAAAGTTTTAACATTACAACTTTTAATGGATGTATATTTACTGTAAATGTTTGTGTTTTAAAACACTCGAAAATGGATGTCTTTTGATTACAAATCCTTTAGCATAATTATATTTACAGTATGTAAAAGGCAAAATAAAAATTATGATCTATGGATAAAGTCTACATCTTCATTTACCTTCATTATTTCATTTAGTGTGATTTATTATAAAACGTTATTAGCTTTTGTAAGTCTAATGCTGCCTTTCTAATGGAAAAATCTAAGTTTACAAGTAATAAAAAGTATATATTGAACAATTTCTATATTTAATGTAAGCTGCTGATCCTTCCTTCCTTCCTGTTTACTTAAACTATAATTTCAATTTTGAGCCTTTTGTTTTGTTCCACATTGCATAAATCATGTCATTGTGGCATCCTCTTGAGCTGGTATCATTTACCGTAATTCTCAATACCTGGTCCTTGAGCACGGCCTGGTACTGTTGAGTGCTGTTAAAATGTTGTCATCAGTCTTTGGCCCACCATTGGCCCTCTTGCATTTTACTAATATGTGATCTGGCTCAGCTATATTTCTATTTGATCAAGATCACACTGATCCCATATCTGAAAGAATTTTGGAATAGACTACTTGTTGAAACCACTCCTCAATTGACAGAAACCTCGTTTTACTGATCATTAAAGAAGTAAGAAGGCAATAAGAAGTTGCCTTTGGCCCATTTGCGCCACATGCAAGATTTTGCTTTAGTTACAGATAATACCCGGGAAATCTTGGATTAACTGCACGTATTTTTGTAATGACAGGTACATGGCAATTGGCCAGTGTTTTGTTTCATAGAACTCAAACATCAAGCAAAAAGACAGGTGTTATTTGAGGATTTTTAAAAAAAATAAAGTAGAATTGTTGCCTTTTATTTTCCTTAACTTATTTGAAATGATGGTGACTAATTAACATAGTTACAACTGAATTAGCCAAAACAGTCAGTCCTATTTTAATATAGTATAAATAGTTATAAAGAGCCGAAAAGACAAATATCTTGACCTGTTTTACCCTTGGTGCAAATCCATGACTTGACAAATAATTTAAGAGGTTACTGTCATAAATACAATAAACCACTACAAAATACAGCTCTGAAATGTTGAAACGCAGAGTGTTAGAAGGTGGTCCTGCTCAACCATCCATGTGGTTGCCTGTACACACCAATTCATAATGACTTGGACACAGCTTGTCTCCTTTTAGCTCCACTTACTTCTACTCCTTTTCACAAATGCGACTCCCCTCTTTTTTTCCTATATATTTTTCCTCCAACCATCACTTAATCTTAGTATATAACACATTTTCCCTGTTTCTCTTGTTTCTACAAGTATCCCCACTCTCTGAATCATAACCATTCTACTTAACATTCACCCTACTGTCTTTACAGACTTTTCCCACCATAAACCTTTATTTTTTTCCTTTCCTTAATCTGTTTTTATACTTTCATTCATTTACCTTCTGAATAACCCTAATTGGCATTTGCATATTATTAAATTATATAGGGCCATCATAATCCACAGCACTGTACAATAACTTAAGCCAGGACTCGACAAACCTCCAAGCGCCAGGTCACCAGGGTTTTCCAGGGTTGCCAGCATTAATCCGACACCCTATGCTTTCCTGCGGGGCCATTGTGTAGCGGGCACTCGCCTCACCATGCTCCCACAGGAACGCATAGGGTGCAGGATTACCAACGGCAGAAGACAAACAGCAGTGTGGCTGACTTCCACGAGATGAGAAGGGAGGTAGTAGTTAATGTGAGTGTGTGACTACTAAGGTGTCAGTCAGTGTGTATCTATATGTATTTATAGTGCTAGAGTCAGTGTATGTATACTGCAGTGTCAGAGTCAGTGTGTTTGTGTATACCATAGTATCAGTGTGTATTTGTATAGTACTGGATTCAGTCTGTGAGGGTGTGTGTACTGTAGTATCAGTGTGTGTATATGTACAGTGCTGGTCAGTCAACATTTTAACAACATAAAGTAAGACGTGGGTAAGAATGTTCTTGTTGATGTTCTATACTATCTTCAGTGAAAAAAATACGCTTATTCTTATTAACTGACAGTGAATTAAATAGACCTAAGAACCATTCAATTGACATTTTATGACTTAGATATGAAAAATTAATTAAAACTCCATAGACATTTCAAATAGTTTGGCACAATCTAATTAACTTGAAATAATACGTTTTGAAATGTCATTTGATGTTTATTAAGACACTTCTTTTCAAGTGTTCATTAAAGCTTCAATGTGGTACTTATTATTTTTTCGATGTATGCAAAAGAAAAGATCATAGATTTGATAAATAGAATTACTTTCTGTAGTTATAGTATACTTTATTTATAGAAGTCAGAGAAAATGAGTATTCTTTACAGACTATGATTTCTTCCCTTTTCAGAAGTAAAGAGAGTTATCTCATAGAGAGTTGGTAACATAACTGTATTAGTCTGACTGCAATACACAGTGTCCTTGTCAAATGTTAGGTAGTAGGCTTTGTTTATTTTAGGTCACCCTGGAGAAAAGTCATATTAGAAATAGTTATGCCTATGGTTTCTTCGCTATCCTTGAAGAGAGATACATCCTTATATATCTTTGTCATTTTAAGAATCATAGACCAAAGGTATTACATTATACCAAATGGAAACTATTTGCAATCTATTTAGTCACATTATGTGAAAAAATAAGAACAAAATAATATAATTAACATCAAAAAGGTGATGGGGTTGAGGTCAAGGTTCTCTGCAGGCCAAAACTCTACCAGCCATTATTTTTATGGACCTTGATTTGTGCACTAGGGCACAGTCATGCTGGAATAGGAAAGACCCAAATACATATTTTTGGTCATATAGTATATAAACAGCAACTTTCAAAAGCTCTCTGAAAATCCACCTTTTTCGAGGTGCATACAACCTTTCCCCCTAACATTATCAGCCTTCATCCTTATCAAGCCTTCTGAACAATCAACATTCTCAATAGATCATCTGGACCCTATCAACTCATCCCATCCAAGAAGTCCTCTCTTAATGTTTCACCTGCCCGTCAACACCAACTAGATTGCAAGATCAAAAGAGCTGGGCCCTATTCTCCATTTGTACCAGTTTGTTATTGTGTGTGAGGTTATTCCACTGATGTCAGGGTTCAGCCCCAGCCCTGCAAACAGCCAGGCGTGGCCGCCCCTTTAAGTGGTCTGCCTGGAGTTAAACTCATCTCCACAGCTTGCTGTCCTGTTTATTTCTGTCTGTATTTTATGTACCTTTGCCCTCTTTCCCTTATACATCTCAGCTCCTCACTCCATCCCCTGTGTTTCTTGCCTTGTTGCCTGTCCTTTGTGGCATCCTGTACCATGTATGCATTTCTTGCTATGTATATAATTAATGTGCTGTGTATTTATGTTCAGCTGTGTTTTGTTATACCATTACCCTCCCTCACCTGAAGCCTAGACAACTCACACCTGATCTGATGAACAGGCTTTATATCCCTGCCTCCCAGTAACAGAGGTGTGAGTTAATTAAGTTCTTTGGAGCCATAGTTAATGCCAGATGCTGGATCTGTCTGTTGGATTTGCCCACCTGCCCACCAAAGGCAGGTTATCACGGGGCACAGTGGCATTTAGAGGGTTAAAAGGCATATTAACACGATAACAATAAGGCAAGTATTCTGATCGAACTGTATTTAAACTAACAACGGGGCATCCTGCAAAGCATGCAGCTGTGGATAGACCCCCATGGATGTTTGGGCCTTGGAAAGCGGCACCCCTGTGTGAAAGACGACCCTGGATGACAGTACCACTTTAAGAGTGTGCAGAGCTTTAATCTAATCATCTTGTTAACAAACACTGGGTCTCGTGATTGTCTCAACTTTCTTTTCCACTTTAATTTCCTCCTCTGCTTTAATCTAGTCACTTGTTTGAGGCAGTTCCAAGATGCAGCTTGTCCTTTCATCCTATACTAATAAAACACTAATGAAAAACCCTTATTTCCTTCGACACTGACTACTGAAGTTCATTTTTTTCACCGTCCTTTTGATTCAACTCACATTCCTTTGCATTACCATCCATACACATTATTGTTTGGCACATTATCTCCTTCTATCCTAAGCCTGAATCTGCCTCCCGAGAACCTGGAGATCACACTTCCCAAGTGTCTGCCATCTGTTCTGCGTCTTTGCACATACTGTTATGTTTGAAGGTGGTTGTTTAGATGCACAAGAAACACTTAGTACTTATGATTAGAGACACATTGTCATCCGCAGTGTTATATAAAATACTTTGAAAGAATTGATGTATAGGTTAATGACCCTAGTGCATTTTGTTTACTAAAATGTGCTTATGAATGGCATCAATAGTTTAGTGCTTTTAAAGATATATTTTTCCATTGGTTACAATACAATTGTTCCATACTCCAAACTTTAGAGAAGTTAAGAATATTTCTAAGAAGTGATGTATGAAAAAGAAATGGGATAAGCCAATACCATTTCTATGTCAAAACGTATAATGCTAAGTTGCATAGATCTTTGTCAATATTGTGTTTATCTTGGTTATTCAAATTTGGTAAATTTGCAAGCAGATAGCATAGTGATTTTGCTACAACCTACAAGACTTAGATTAGCCTGAATCAATAAAAATACAGTTTCACTAAACTAGCTTACAGCTTGAGTGATGAGTTTCAAATAGATCCATGCAAATGTATGCAAATATAAACGTAATACAGACTGAATCTCATGCTCTTTTATAGAATCACAAAGAAAAGCTGTTAGTATAATTATAAATAATTAAACTAAACCTAGACTAGCCCTCCAGAAAACCCTGGAGTCATAGGCGTAAGGGGAACATGACCCTGCCAGCACTACAGGACGGTGCACATGTTTTTAGGGCAGGAAAGGGTTAACCCAGCAAGGGTTAGCACGAGGTGAGAATGCACAGGGAACGAGGGGGAAGTCACAAGGAACGTGACTGTAGGGGGAAGGGGACAGGGCTATAAAGCCCCTCTAAGCACACGTGCAAGGGGCAATTACTGAACACCACAGGAGCAGTTTCCTGCCCGCCCTCCCTCTTTTTTGTCTTTTGGCTGTGTGTTTCTGTGTTGGCTGTGTTTTTCTTTCCCCCTTTCCCTCCCTCTTTTTGCAGGATCTGTTTTCTTTGCGGTTGGCGGAGGAGTTCCCTGGAGAAGTTTGAATGATAATGGGAGTGGCAAGTTGATGGTTTTGGTTAGAGGTTAGAGTTAATGCCCTCCCTGTACAGGATTAACCAAAGCGTTAAGGTGGAGCTCCCCTATCCGACCCACGGTCGCTTGGGCGATTGTGGTATCCGGCGGATGGGGTAGTGTGAAGCTATTGTTTGTGTTTAGGTTGGGAACCCTCAGCTCTTTGTACACAGGTGTACAGAAGACTGTATAATATTTATACAGAAGTTATTATTAAAGTGTTTTTTACAATTTATAAGATGTTAAATAAAGTTATGTCGAGACATTTCTTAAATAAATGTCTCGGCCTTTTCTAAATCCAATCCTGCTGGCGTCTGTCTTTTATTTCGGGTTTGGGAAATGGGGAACCACCTGGGTATGGGCAGTGCAAGGGTCAAGCACACCCAGAAAATACCTGGTGGGCCTGATCCCAATAATGCCTCACACAGCAGTCAACATGTACAGCTTATCCGTGTCACCGTGTGACTGCCTACTACTGTATATAAGTCTAGCATGCAGACACAAGGATACAACAGAAGTCACACCTGTGATTTATCGGATTTTAATATGTCAGGGTCAATTTTTTTAGTCAGGTCCTCAATTTTTTTAAGTAAATCTCAGTTTATTAAGCAGCAATAAAAAACAGACAGTACGGTAAACATGTACAAGCATGACACAATGCAAAGGTACAGGCCGTGGAAAAAGTACATAGCCCAGTATACAAAAGTGTCACAAATAGACGGTCAGCAGTGTAGAGAGGGCATCGGGACAATCACATAAAGACTAGATATCAATGCAAGATCCACAGCATGCAGCATCGCCCTGCCATAAAACCGAGATAAAACAGGGGCACATGAGGCCCAAACAACAATCAATAACATAATAAAGAAAAGAAAACCAGAGGCGAGGATCGCGGAACCAGTCCGGAGGAGAACTGTCAGAAAACCTGTAGGGAGAAGGCGCCCATACACACCGAGGAGGGACCACAGGACAGGGGACACTGCAACAGTCATGGGTGTCAACAGGCCGGCTATACCGTCCCGGAAGAACTAGTCAGCAGGGCGGGAAAGGTAGAGGAGGTTATGAGGGACTGCCATGGAAGCCATTTCAGCTCGTGGTTATAGGCTAAGCCCTTAGAGGACATAACCAATTCCTCCATCTGGTGGATAAAACCAACCCTCGCAAGCCAGGCAGAAACGGGCGGGGTCTCAGCCTTCCTCCAAAACCGGGGTATAACCACCTTGGCGGCATTAAGCAGTTGCATGGTAAGAGAGCGCTTAAACGAGCCAACAGGGGCATCATGGATATGGAGAAGGACACTGGCCGGATCCAAGGAGAAATCAGGGGTCTCTATATGGCGTATCACACGGAAAATGACGGACCAATACGGCTTAACCAGTGAACAATCCCACCAGATGTGACGAAAGGTACCCCTATCCAGGCCACACCTCCAGCACAGGGGAGACACATGAGCCGCAAAGAGATGGATTGCAACGGGGACTCTATACCAGCGCGTAAGAAGTTTGTAGGCAGACTCCTGGAGCCTACTGGAGATGGAGCAACTATGCGTGAGGGCAATAGCACAGTCCCAGGCCTCCGTATCTACAGTAATGCCCAGCTCCCCCTCCCACATAGCCAAGAAAAAAGGTCTCGTAGAGGTACGAGTATCTATATACAGTTTATATATGGTAGAGAGTAGATGGGAAGGCAAGGTCGCATGGACACAAAGCGATTCAAAAGGAGTAAGGGGCCTAGCTAGCAAAGGAAGCGGGGAAAGGGACAAAATAAAATGCTTAACCTGATGATAGAGAAAGCGAAGGCCAAAGGTAGGTGCAGCGCCCGACAACACACAGTCCAAGGGAAGTATCCTGCCACCACCCAGGAACTTGAAGACCCGGAGGATCTTTTCCCCCTGTGATATGAAGGGGCGAAGCACCGCCTCTCCACCAGGCAAGGGGAACCCAGGATTATGAGAAATCGGGGTCATAGGGCCAGGGGGGCCCAGCAAGGTATGAGAGGCCTGCAAGCGTTTAAGGACCCCGAGCGTCGGCGCAACTGTGGGGTGTGCCCGAAACAGCGGGACTGCAAATCTAGAAGGCAGCCAAGGTACCGCCGAGAGAGGATGGGAAAACAGAGCAGCCTCCATCGCAAGCCAGGAGCCCTCCCTGCCGTGCGACCACTCCACCACCCTCCGTAAGTGTGAAGCAATCCAATAACCTTCCACATCGGGTAGACCCATTCCCCCTGCCGACTTCGATCTGGTCAGGTGATGAAAGGCCAATCTGGGAGCGCCCGAAGACCAAATATATCTGGCGAAGATCTTACGGCAACTCTTAAAGAAACTACGAGGCACAAAAATAGGGAGGGCTTGGATGAGATATAAAAGGCGCGGCAAAACATTCATTTTAATAACCCCCATCCTACCAAACCATGATACATGAGTGTAGGACCATCGAAGTAAGTCAGCGGAGATACTAGAAAGGAGGGGAAGGTAGTTCCGAGAGAAGAGGTCCGAGGGGTCGGCCGTAAGTTGGATACCCAGATAAGTAAGGGAGCCGTCAACCCAGCCAAAAGGGTGATCACGGGAAAGCCGAGTGCGGTGGGCCGGGGCATCATAAAGACCCAAAACCTCGGATTTTTGGATGTTAATTTTATAGTTGGCCAGGGAGTTGAAGGTGTCCAATTCAGCGACAATATGAGGAATAGAAACCAAAGGGTCAGTAATCGTGCACATCATGTCATCGGCGTATATGGCTAACTTATGGACCTCGTCCCCCACCCGTACGCCCTTAACCATCGGATTAGCCCGGAGCGCATTAGCCAGGGGCTCTAACATCATGATGAACAACAAAGGGGATAGAGGGCACCCCTGCCGGGTACCATTGGACAGGGGAATTCTCTCCGACAAAGTCCCATTGACCCGTACATAGGCCGAGGAATTAGTGTACATAGCCCTCACCATCCGGACAAACCCCGGACCGAGCCCCACAGCGGAGAGAAGGCGAAAAAGAAAGGGCCAAGAGACCCTATCAAACGCCTTCTCCGCGTCCATGGACACCAGCAGCATGGGGAGTCGATGATGATGCGACCAGGCGAGAAGATTGACAATCTTAATCACGTTATCCCTGGCCTCCCTCCCAGGAACAAAACCGACCTGGTCCCCATGAATAAGGGACGGGACAAGAGGCTGCAACCTAAGCGCCAGGACCTTCGCCAGGATCTTCAGGTCAGAGTTTATGAGGGAGATGGGCCTGTAACTACCACACAATTCGGCGTCCTTACCGGGTTTAGGAAGGACCGTCACATGGGCAGCATTAGTGTGGGGATCTAGTGGGCCACCTTTCGCTAGCGCGGAGAAGAGAGAAACCATATGAGGGCCCAGAACCGGGAGAAACTTCCGATAATACACAGGCGTAAAGCCATCCGGGCCAGGGCATTTACCCCTAGGGAGGGACTTAAGCGCCGCCGAAATCTCGTCAAGGGTAACGGGCCCGTCCAGGGCAAGCTTATCCGCCTGGGACAGCCGACGACGGAGGTGTTTAGCCAAATAAGAATCAATGAGCGCCTCGTGAATATTACCGGGCCCCGGAGGCGAAGGGAGGTTGTATAAGTTGCTATAAAAGTCATGAAAGCAGTTAGCAATTTTCATAGACTCATAGTGAAGGGATCCAGACGAATCCCGAATTTTATGTATGTGAGAGGCCGAACGCTTAACCCGTAAAGCACGCGCCAGAAGCTTCCCCGGCTTGTCCCCAAGTTCAAAAAACTTGCTTCGGGTGAGAAGAAAATTCCTACGAACCCGAGTGTCGAGCAAATCAGACAGCCGGGATCGCAAGATCCTAAGCTGATCCATCAATTCAGGGGCCATGGTGGATTTATGGCGCAACTCGAGTTCCGCAATTTGACGCGTCAAAGCAACCATTGACGCCTGGCTAGCACGTTTCAGCCTTGCACCCAGCTGGATGAAGCGACCCCTGATGACAGCCTTATGGGCCTCCCAAAGCGTATGAACCGGAGTATCATCCACAGTGTTTTCGCGAAAAAACTGAGTCAAGTGGCCAGTGAAATCTGCGACATATTGTGGATTACTGAGTAAATTTTCATTAAGGCGCCAATTAAAACGTTTGGGGGGGGAGGGCGGTAGGCGTAACACCAGGTGTACAGGAGAATGATCCCCTATAGTGCAGGGGCCAATAGAAGTGGAGTGTAGATACGAGAGGTGATGATGTGACAAATAAAAAGCGTCAATCCGCGAATACCTATCGTGAGGCGGGGAATAAAATGTATAATCACGCGCAGTAGGGTTCTGAGATCTCCAGGAGTCTGCCAATTGGTTATATAGTAGGGAGCGCTTAACCCGTTTAATTTTAGTATAAGGTATGTGAGACGTGCCAACGGAGCAATCCAAACGTGGATCCATGACCATATTCAGGTCCCCCCCGAAGACAGTGATGCCTTCCTGATATGGGGCCAAGTGGGAGAGAACCTTCGCCAAAAAGGGGGCTTGGTCCCTGTTAGGGGCGTATACAGTAGCAAAGGTGATTTTGTGCGTACCTAGGAACCCCTTCAGGAACAAATATCTGCCCTCCGGGTCCCTGTAAACATCAGAACATTGAAAGGGAACCGTCTTATGAATCAGTATCGCCACCCCCTTGGTCTTAGTCGAAGGGGAGCTGGCAAAGTAGGCAGTATTGTAAAGGTGGTTGGACAATTTAGGTTGCTTAGAGCACAGAAAGTGGGTTTCTTGAATAAAGGCAACATGTGTTTTCAGTGATCGCAACAGATATAACAGTTTGGAGCGCTGCTGCGGTTTATTTAAACCCCTAACATTAAGGGAAGTGATACGAAGTGATTCAGTAGCCATGGGCAGTACAGCGAACAGCACAGCAATAGACATCACTAACTCCTCCGGACAGTAATCTCGCCAAAAAAAATAAAAACAAAAGAAAGAAACAAAATACATAAAAGAACATAACAGGGCAAAACAGCAGCCCGATGCCGAAGCATCCAATAGTGAGCCAATAGACCAGCCGAGAGGTCAAAAAACCACAACCCGTCCTAGAAGGACAGGAGGGTGGGCTCTGGTGGGGGAGATCCGGTAAGATAGTACAGCAAACATAAAACATAGTGGTAAGTAAGAACAGAAAGGCCCAGGCAGGAGCCCGCCGCCTCTCCGCCATATGGTAACTTAAAGTAAAGCAAGAACATGGCAATCAGTGTCAATCAGTGTCTATGGGAACATTAACAGAAAGGCACTGCAGGTCAATAAACACCAAGACCCATGAGGGCAATTGAACAACGCAGTGTGTGTGTATATAACGAGGGGGGGGGTGTGGGTGTCGTCATACAGTGTAAGTGGAAAATAATCATGTATACAGGGTGCCCGAAGGCGACTGCGTAGAAAGCATGGAATACTCGTAAGTAACAAACACAAGTATATGAGGTACACCTGAGCGGGCCAGACCTGCATGTCACATCATGCCAAACCACCTAGGACAATAGTCCAAGCAAAGGATATGTATAGGTATCGCAATGTCCCAAGGAACAAGTCTCGAGGCAACAATCCCGCATTCAGATGGGATCCGCAGAATGGACGATCGGGAGCCGCAGACAGGCAGATGAGATGAGCGGTGCGTGCACATGACGAGCAGTCGACGCGCCCCAAGTGAGGCGGACGAATGGTGATCCAATTGGCTCAGCACCACCATCACGTAACAAACGGGTGCTTCAGGGGCCCCCGAAAAAATAAAAAGGTCCGCAAAACGACGACAGCGAAAAATATAAAACGACGGAGAAAAAAGAAGTAGATAAATGTCATAGTTATTACGAAGGTGTCTTCTGGCGCTTGTGGCGCCGGGGTCGCGGAGACCATTCAGCCGATGAATCCCGGAGAGGTGGAGGAGGCTCAAAGGAGTCTTCCCAGTCGGGGACAGAGATCTTGGGCAGTCCCAGCGACTCCAGGAACGGAGAAACATCAGCAGCCTGACGGATGATGTAGGTGCCAGAGTCCCTGCGCACTATTAGCGCAAACGGGAATCCCCATTGGTAGGGGATGGAGGCCTCCCGTAGAGCCGCAGTGACCGGCTTTAGGACCCGGCGAGTGTGTAGCGTGACCGGAGACAAGTCCGGATAGACGGACACAGGTGAGTCCTGCCACTTGATGGAAGTAGCAAAGCGGCATTTACGAATAATCTGCTCCTTTAGCGGATAATCATGAAGCCTACAAATAATATCACGCGGAGGGCCGCCAGGGTCGCCTCGAGGTCTGATGGCCCAATGAGCTCTGTCCAATTTAACCACAGCGTCAGACGGCCTCTGTAGAATCTCATTGAACAGCATTTGGAGCGTAGAAGCAATGTCCTCCGGGGGGACGGACTCCGGTATCCCCCGGATTCGGAGGTTGTTCCTGCGGCCTCTATTATCCAGATCCTCCAGACGCCGGGAGAGCATTCTGATAAGGTCAGCATGGGACGATGTTCGTTTCGCCAATAAGTCAACCGTGCCCA
>VKOC01000001.1:52281433-52332220 GCA_009364415.1 Spea multiplicata | reverse complement strand
CGCACGGCAGGAAGCCCAATAGCGGGACGCACGGCAGGAAGCCCAATATTGGGACGCACAGTAGGAAGCCCACTTGCAGGGCAGTCGGCTTGGGAGTCCACTGGTGGGGTGTACGGCAGGAAGTCCACTGGCGGGGCATACGGCAGGAAGCCCACTTGGAAGGGCAGATGGCCTACTTGGAAGGGCAGGGGGCCCACTTGGAAGGGCAGATGGCTGGAAGCCCACTGGCAGGGCAGACGGCTGGAATAGTAGAGGGTCAGGGCCAGGGCCAAGCGGTCCTCATACGTTAATGCCAAGGCCCTGACTAAAGGGCAGGGCAGGTTAATATAGGCAGGACTCCACACAGGGAATCAGGCTCAGCTGTCCCAAACAATCAATAACAGTTGCTCCAGAAAGGGAAGAGCGGCCACTAGTGGTTGCCTGAAGAACATGAGCAGCACAAAGTTTTGAATATTCCAGGCTGCAAAGGGTGGGACCTGACAGACGGATTATCACTGGAGGTGAGCACTCTGCAGGGTTACGTATGATCAGGTCACAGAAGTCACAAATTCTACAATAATGCAGTAAAATGGATCTGAGAGAAATCCTGCTCCTTTTACTTTAAGATGCACTTTTACTGGGATACATTTTTAATTAGTAAGAATCCATACGTGGTACATAAAACGTGTGTTGGATTATTAGGTAGAAGTAATCTAGTCCTGTAATATGAATATTACTTAATATGATCTAATTAAAGTAAGTATTGACAGTGTATATATATGTGTGTGAGATATCTCGACATGCATAGATTCTATTGGTTGTGTATTGATCAAATGAACGCCACCAAGTGTAAACCTCTTCCATCTCTTGTAAATTATTTAATTTCCCAAAGTTCCCATTTTATTTTCACAAAATCCTGTTTTACAAATCCATTAGCCCCTTTTTGTATTTATTTGCATGGAATTAAATAAAAAGTTAATTTTTTAGGTGTATGTTGTATATGGTATAACAGCTTGGAAATCCTTTTTTGCACCTTTACTCCAGGAGATCACTAGATGTCACTGTCTATATACCTGGCAATAGACACTCATCTCTGCATATTGTGTAGTTTCTGTTGCAACAGTGACTCTCTTTTATATTTAATACCTCATTCCTGGCATATGTGTGTTTGTTAATAATAACATTGTTATATCCATATATATTTTTTTCTCCAAAATGCAAAATAAGGACAAAGAAAAGATTTTAAAATACAAATTTAGCTAACTTTGAGAAAGTGTATGTTTTTATAATAAATCATTACAGCAAACAGCCTAATTTAGGAACAAATTTGTGCAACAAAACCTAGTGACAGCTTGTTTGTCTGGCATTGGTAAAATGGAAGTGTGAAGGTTTAATGGGCTGCTTTCAGCATGATATATTTTTCAAAGGAAGCTGTGTTTCCAAATAGAAACAGCTTTGGAACAAAGCAATCATACAGCAGGAGGCATCATAATTAATAAGGGGCAGCAACTGCAGTGATGTTTAATGTAACATGACAACTCTGAGTTTTGCCTGGTAAACAGCGTGAGACTGCATTTTAAATGACAGGCTTTGTCATTAATTCTAACTTGAAAATGAGACACTATTATGTTGTGCCATACCTATGGCAGACTCTCCATGAAACTGAAAACATTTCATCAGCGGTGTGAAGCTTCAAATTACTGATGTGATTCTCTTACATGAGACTTGATATTGTCTTGTGATTCTACCCTGTATGCTAATAATTTAGTAAATATATATATTGGTATACATTAGTTTACACTAAGAAAAATAATGTGCAATAAAACACATTTTAAGCTATAAAAAATACATTTTGACTTATTACTGTAAGGGCCGCTCTAAGTCATGCCCCATTCAGGGTGCGGAGCTGCTCATCTCTGGTTTCCTTGCCTTGCCTCAGTTTCCTTGCTTTGCCTCAGTTCCCATGTTTTCCGTAATCCGTTCCTGCATTTCCGTATGCTCTGTCCTGAACCTCTGATTCCTGGATTCCAGTCCTGCTTTTGGCTTCAGCTTATGTTTCCTTTATAAGTTGTGCCCCACCCGTTATGTTTGTCTCAGTCTCCAATCTCAGGTATGGTTTGATCTCTGTTCTGTGTTAACAGATATAGGAAAGGCTAAACTTGATGGACGGATGTCTTTTTTCAGCCTATGTAACTATGTAATTCCGTAGGCAGGGTTTAGTGCTAGAACCCACCGAATATTGGATTACTTTGGTATAGTGGTGGGCTAAGCATACTATGACCATATAATGTGATGGAATCTCCAATTGTTATCACATAGTCCTAGGCAAGTTCCTGTATTCATGTTTGTCTGTCTCATATCTACCTTTGCCTTCTTTTCCCTGAATCATCTGAGGATTTCGGTTGCTCTCTCCATGTCCCAGTTAAGATGTCCTATCCTTGCTTAAAGGAGAAGCGTCCAAGGATTCTGTCTCCTTAGTCCATCCCCTGTGTTCATTGCCTTGTTCTCTGTCCTTTGTTGTGTCATGTACTATGTATGTATTGTCTGGCTATGTTTCTTGCTTGGTCTCCCTGCTCCTTACTCTGTCCCCCTTGCTTGCTATGTTCTGCTGTTACTCTGCTTAGCTTCCCTACTCCCAACCTGCAGCATCCTGCCCATTTCTGTGTTCCATTATGTCTCATGCCTACTCCAGGGTGTCTCCTGGACATCTCCAAGTCTTGTTTTGTTCTGATTAACATCAGCTGCTATGTCAGGGCCCTGGTATGTGGCCGCACAACCCTAGGTGCTCAACACGCAGGTGAGTGCAGTCGCCCTGCACCAGGCCCTGTCCAACTCCGCTACTGCACAATAACTCCTGAACACAATCTTTGAGCGCTCTGGGTCATTACAATCATCATTACAGTTCCTGACAATTACTAATTAATATTAAAATGAATGTACATAGTAAACACAGCAATCTGTGGTGTTGCATAATTCATTATAATAGCCAATATAATGTATTATTCATTTTTAAAGTGTTTTGAAGTTTTTTTTTATCAAAATCTATCCCATTGAATTCAATTAAATTGGATATAGTCTGTTCTAGAATGGTCTTAGGAATTGTTTCGCAAATGCTAGGAAAATAAAGAAAATAATTGCCCCTTGAGTTCATCCATATGTGTCCTATTTTTAATCCCTTAAGGACAATGGGCGGTCCTTAAACCCATTGAAAACAATGCATTTTGAGCCTGTAAATGTACGGGCTTTGTCATTAAGGGGTTAAATTATTTAAATTTGGATACATTTATAAACAAGACCCTGGTAGAAAGGAAAATTGTAACCCCTAAGTAGATTGCATTGACTTCAAGTTATTGTGCAGTGGAAAAAACCTATACGATTATAGTTCCCAATTCAACTAGGTAAAAAAAATAGCAAATCAGTTGCGTATGTATATTTTGCTTATTTAGCACAAAGAGATGAAGTGCTTTAAAGTAAAATAAAGGTGAGATACAGTAAGTGTATAGCATTCCAAGATCCATCACAATACAATACGTATGAATACATTTCAAAGGTCCCTAAAGAGATCACAGTCTACGTAGTAGCAGTGAGCGTCTGGGCAATTAAATACAATCAGGAAAAGATTTAGAGGAGTTCTATACGTTCTGGACGAGCTTGAGAACCCAAAGACATCTCTGTCGTACTGTGCCCACCCCTCAATGGTGCAATCACAGCATTGAACTTCAAACCATGCTGGTCTACGTAGTTGTACAATGGTTTCATCACTTAATTTTATATACAAATCTTATGGATTTTGTCAATGGACCAGTTACACATTGTTTGTCTTTCAAGTTCATCATTTTTGTGTAGAAGGGAATTATAGCTGCTTTTACCTCTCAGAGCAGCTCCATCCATGCACTGGGAGTGTGTAATTTAGGTTTTTGTAGGCCCTACGTGAAAACATAGGGTACTGGGCCTTATTCCTCACACATTCATGGTTTAGGCCCCTTAGACCAATGAGGGCTGTAAATAGCTGCTTAATCACTAATCTGGTAGCACCACCCCTGCAGAATGGTTAATACTCAGGCCTTTTGTCTGCTTTCAGGTCTTTACATTTTACTCTGTGACTTTCAGCGCATATCTTTGTTTGCTAGTATAGATTCTTTGGAATGGATCACATACTAACAGTCGTTTAGATACATATGTTTATTTTCCATGCTGTTGATCAACCTCTTATCGCTTTCTTCCCTTAAATAAGTAAATATTTTATGGTGCTAATGATCATTAATTTCTAGATTATCATATAGTTATAGGGAAAAAAAATAAAAGAGGTATTCAGGAGTATACTATATATCTAAATCTTTCCACTTTAGCTGCCTTAACATTATTTCTCAGACTATTCCAAGATTACCAACCACTAACCTTGGTTACCCTGGTAAAATAATTGGTTCAGTGTCTAATCTGTGTGCAACACTTATACAATATTTGAGTAAGCAGGTGATGGGTAATAAGATGCCATTCTGACTTTGCAATCAGCTAGATATCCACACATGAGCATTTTCAATCAAATAAAACTTGATACCTCATATAGTGTTCCAGAACACTATATCGATCATTTGTTCCGTGATTCCTCATGTGCCTATAGGGCATATGTTAAACGTGTCTTGTGGATCATTGCCAAACAAGTTATATTGGTAGAACATGTGTACAATAAAACCATAGCTGGTAGTAATTAGATATCATGATTAGTACAGAAATAGAATACAGATAACTTTTAGGTAAGTTATGTGTGTCTGTAAAACTATTTAGCCTTCAGTTATTTTTTTCCATAACAGCTACATTGTTGGCCCTGGGGGTCAAATTAGATACCCTTCATTACAGTATGCCTGTTAAGCCTATTGTTCTGAAAATATAGTGAACAAATCAAGTATTTACGGAAAACAAATAATTCTATGATTCATGCCTGAAAATCATGCCTGAGGATCATTAAATGTTTGTGTTCAATTGAGTTCAATTAAGCAAAAGTCCTTATGTTTGATTGAAGTGCTGTTGTAATCTTTAAAACAAACAGAAATTATTACATATGTAAGTACCAAAATGAACACAAATCCTATTCACTCTGAATTATAGTGCTACTAAGATAAGTGTCTTGGAAGAGACTGTATTACAATTTGGCAATTCTTTATGAAACAAATAAAAAAAATAAAAAATCTATGTAAAAGGTAATATTTATTAACGACACCATAATTGTAGTACATTACTTTCATCTTAATGTATTTCTTGAAATGTGAGTATTGGTTACAAATCTTTTTGGTGGTGTATAGGTATATAGGTATATACTATACTAACTGTTCAACATTTCCATTTGCTAGAATGTGGGAATCAGGCTCTATTACCCAAAGTAGCGAATATAAGAACCTATTAGCAAGGCTTATTTTATGAAATAAAATGTTTCAGATCACTTGATTTTGAGATGTTTGTAAGAAATCCATGCTTTATTTATTCTAAATGTACATTCACATTAGTTATAAGTAAAGCATGAACAGTGTGTTGTAATCAAATGGCAGCAGGGGTGTAACTAGAAACCATGGGGCCCTGGTACACACATTTCAACACCTGGTCTTTGTCTTCATTTGCCCCTTGCCCTCCTTTCAACATACAACATATGTAAACACACATAAATTACCCACATTCATTAACACACGCTCTATCTCACCCCACTTACACATTCATGCTCACAAACACCTACACATCCATGCTCGCACACAATTACACATCCATGCTCACACACATAACCCCCCTAGTCCCAGCTTACTTCTCACCACTCCCGCAGCTTGCTGTCAGGCTTTTTTTTTTTTTTTACCTTTTGTAAACATTGGAGCCTAAGCTGTTTTTACACTCATGTTTTTACACTACACGTTCCTGGGTTAAGCAAATCTTTCGTTTACATTTAAACAGGAACGGACGTCTCTGCCTGAGAACCTCGTGAGAACCTGTCATGTGGCTTCCGGTTTGACGAGTATCTGTAAAGGCCACACTACACTACTCTGAGTGAACTGAGCGCTTGTCATCCCACCTTATGGAGCAAGTTTTTTAACTATATGTAAGCAATGGATATTTTTTAATGCAAAAAATTGCGATTTTGTTTCCTGCTCCTCCATTGTCTCCTATATCTGCTATACTGCCACATTGTGACCTGGGGATTATAACGAAGGATCATACCATTGTTTTGAAACTGCTACATTTTTCATCTGTTGGTCCCATGTGGGTCTTCCTACACTGGTGAGCTGATAGACTGCTCACCCATATGGGGTTTTATACTGGGGTCTGGGCACCAGCTGTATTTAAATTACTTTGCAATATTGCACTATTTGTGTGTCCCTAGGTTAAGCGGCTCTGAAGTTTACAGTTAAGTATGTTTTCCACATTGAGTGAATTTATTACGTTTGCGCAACACTCTTTTATTATTATTTGTGATTGTTTATGTACGGTCTGTGTTGAGGTTGCAGCACACCTTAAATTAATGTGTATAATTAAGCGCTTCTATCACTCTTTTTTGCTGTGATAGAAGCAAAAAAGTGAAACCTGAGTGATAGGAACGTGTTGCAATCACGTGGCAAACTATAAGGGCTCCATGGAAGATGATGTAATAGTAACATCTATAGATTATGCCCCTGACATAAATGGTAATCTTTTAAACCTGACCAACCTGGCCTTGAGGTCTGTGGTTGAGCCTTATTAAATATTAATATTGTACAAATATTCTGGTAAAGTTTTATTGCACTTAATATTTTGCATGCATTTCAGTTTTAAGTTATTATGCTTACATTGACGCAGAAAGCCTATATGATTGATCATATTAATAACCATTTCTTATTTTTGCCAACAATATAAAGGCACAAAATAACTAATCCAGCACATGTTAAAAAATCGCTTTAAATAAATATAAATGTAATCACGTATCTGTGAATAATTATATTTATTAAGTAGTCCTCGTTTGTGTATATGTTGGGCTATTAATGAAGACACAGCACTGGTTATTTATTATACTTGATTAATTTTTGAGCAGGTAATTTTGTCTAATTAAATAACATGATTTTCATATATCAGAATACATTTCTATTTAAATGATTCTATCCAAAAGTAACCATTTGTTTTAAAATGGAAATTAAAATCTAACATAATCCTAAAATTACATTTAAACAAAACAATTAGTTATTTATTAAAATGGAAGCAACAAAAAAAAATTAGGTCAAGCAGGCAATATGGTACATACAATAATCGCTGCAGTATGTTCTGCATGTTTAGAACACAAATAAAATATTTGCTATTTATGAGATGTAAATGAAATGTTAATTTCATGTAAAATTCATACCTATTATACACTTTTAAACATAGTCGTTTTTTAGCGCTGTCAGAGTGAATCCCAAATATTGCGTATCCTGTGTTATTTAAGAAACAAATAAATACCTTAATCTCTCCTTATGCGCTGGACTTTTTTAAAATTGATACTGGTAAGGATATGTAAAAAAGGCATAATACTAAATTCAAAATAAAAACAAAAAACTAGACATTCGATCTAATATGTGTGTATAAATATATATATATATATTTATCTATATCCTCTTTTTTACCTGGCTCCATTGTCAGGATGGCATGTGTGACAGTTGCATCTTTTGGAGGCACTGGCAACAGGAAACCTTACCCTCCGCTGCTGCTGGGAAATTGGGACATCTATAGTGGAACTGACCCACTGGGAAATTGCCCTTCCACACAAGATAACAATATACACACACAATAATGATGAAACAGTTAATGAGGTGTATTAGAATAAATGTAGAATAAAACCCCCTATATGCCACTCTGCCTCCAGAAATGCTTTATACCCCTATATGCCAGGGGCATATCATGGGACACAGTGGCATACAGGAGGTTAAAAGGCATTTCTGGAGGCAGAGTGGCATAAAGGGGGTTAAAAAACATTTTCAGAGGCAGAGTGGCATAAAGCGGGTTAAAAGGCATATCATGGGGCACTCTGCCTCCAGAAAAGCCTTAAGCCTCCATATAACACACACACACCTGACTTACCACTGTTTCTGGCGTCTGGTGAGGGCAGCGGGTGGAGGCCAGCATTCATGAAGTTAAAGGGGCCGGTGTGCACGCACCGTGCCGCCCAATGGCTGTGCCTCAGCTCTTAGTCCCACCCCTTTTAAGACATGGGACGAAGTGCTGAGGCACGGCCATTGGGCGTTGCGGTGTGTGCACGCCAGCCCCTTTAACTTCATTAAGTGGCGGGAGTAGACGGCCCGGTGCCGCTTTCACCCACTTGCACCCACTTAGGGTATCCCGGCGGGCCAATCCGACCCAGGCAGAAAAGTAGGGTATGTCAGTCAATACATTATGCTATAAACTATGCTCTTGCTGATAAATACACATCCTGTTTAGTTTTAGCGAATGTAAAATACATTTATGCATCAGTGGTTATGCTGAAATTACCCTTGTACTGACTGTAAAAAGACTGTGTAAGTGAAAAACCACAAACTTAAAAGAGTAAAATGGAAGTCTATAAGCATTTGAGCATAGACTTGGATACGTTGAAGCCTTTACTTTCGTAAAAACAAATCTATAAATAACAATCTGATAAAACAGCCAATAAAGCTTAAAGGTTTCAACCTGAATAAGTAAATAAGAATGCCAGAATGGTTATTGCATGAAATCTTTCAAGAAGGTCACTAATTGGTTCATCTGGGATTACTTCAATATTAGATACATCATTCTAGCTATCATCTTAGACTTTTACGATATACTTTAATGGATATGTAGCACGTTTTTGAACAGTATAAACATACTGGACACAAAGGCAAAGCTAAAATAAACAGCAAACAACCAAATAATGTATCCTCTGGTATCTAATTCATTATCAATTTTATGATTTTAGATACAGAGCTCACAAGGATGCATCTTGTAATTTGTCCTAGAATTGAAATGTTCAAAAAATGTAAATTGTTTTATTGATAAAATTATTTTTATTTCTGCCCATTCGTCTATTTTGTTCTTGCTGCTATGAATTTACCTAAATTATGCCAATAAAGCAATTTATATCAAAGATGACAAAATATGAAGCCTTGAAGTGTTATATCTCTAATTTTGGCTTGACTATATACCCAAAGCAATTAAAGCTGCATTATGTAGATCAAAGTTACCATTAGCCTATACGTGCATAAAATAATTGCTTCAGAATCAGAGTTGATTAAAGGACCAGAGCCATGTTAAAACGCTTCTATTGTATTTGCAATCAAGCCTGCCACACTTCAGCTGTCTGAAAAAAAGTCTTGTATAGCTCATCAAAGCATGTTTTGTTCCCAATGAACACCTGGTTTATTATTCTGTACAGAAAATGATTTCTACCCCCCAACTTACATGTCGCATTCATAATTTCGATAAATACAGAAACAGACAAAAAGTATCATTTCAGTCATATTTTTTTTTTATTTTGAATATAATAAAACCAGTGATACAACGATACATAACATATTATACTGTTTCATGGTTTATTCAACAAAAAAAACAAACCCAAAATGGAGACGCCATGTGTGGAAAACTAAGGATACCTTATGATTCGATAGCTTGTAGAACCATCTTTAGCAACAATGACTGGAAGTAATCCTTTTCTGTATGACTTTATCAGTCTGTCACATTGCTGTGGAGAAATTTTGGCCCACTCTTCCTCACAACATTGCATCAGTTTTTTGAGGTTTGCAGGCATTTGATTATGCATAGCTCTCTTAAAGTCCTGCCACAGCATTTCAATCGAGTTGAGGTCTGTTATCATTATCATCCTGTTGTAGATTTGCTGGTATGCTTTGGATCATTGTCCTGTTGCATGACTCAATTTTGGTTTAGCTGTCAGACAGATGGCCTCATATTTGAATCTAGAATACTTTGGTATATAGAGAAATTCAAGCCCAAATCATCAACCCTTTGCAAATTCTCTGGGCATTGCACAGTCTGACCTTGGGGTGAATTTGCTGGGACGTCCACTCCTGGGAAGATTGGCAACTGTCTTGTTTTCCCACTTTTAAATAACCCTTCCCAGATTGATGGGCAGCAATCATTGCTAATGTCTTTCCTCCTTGGCATTCAAACACACCTGAATGCTACAGACCAGCAAACTGCTAAAACTAATGATTAATGATCAACTAATAAAGGCATTTGATTAGCAACACCTGTCTGCTATTTACCCTTTTAATTCCTATGGAAGCAGTAAGGGTGTACTTAGATTTTCACGCATGGCTTTTCCATTTTGGCTTTATTTTTTGTTGAATAAAGCATGACACGGTCATGTGTTGTTATTCATCTGAGGTTGTATTTACCTTTGGGACCAAGGCTGTGTGTGGTGCTCATGTTTAGCTGTAATTTTTGCCTCACCCATTTGGTGTACCCACACAAGTTATATATAATTTATTTTTAGGACAAGAAGGGCTTTCTTCAGATTATTTGAGCATATCATCTAATTTCATAAAATCATTTCAAACTTCTTTCAGAGTCCATGTTCCTGACATGCAGACATGAATGTAACAATCTGGAGTATATTCAGTTACCCCAAAATGTTATTTTCAGAAATCATGAATAGGACCACTGGGGCTTAATAGAGTGCTGTTCTTGAGAGAAAACCCTCACAAAGTGAAAACACAATGGCTAACTGATAAATGGTATCCAAAGCAGGATCCAAGCATTGTGTAAATTATGCTAAATGATCACATATAAATGTGCTTATGGTGGGACTCTTTATGGATGCAAGCAGGGAAGGTTTCAAGTGCCCGTGGTAAGCTTTGTCTCTGATCCCACTGTACAGTAGTCACTTGCTAACAAAGAAAAGAAATGTGTGCCATAAGACTGATCAAAAGTATGTTTTTCATGTATATACTCACCCCCACCCAACTATAGCGAAACAGCTCTGTCATCTTGGTGGAAATGTGTCCTGAACTGCTATTCCTGTAATTTATTCAAAACAATAAACCATCAAACCAAAGTCAGACAAGAAAAAGAAACAAGCAAATATGTAGCTGCCTGAAAAAAAATACTGCTGCAAAAGCAACAAAAAGAGTTTGAAGTAGATTTGCATGATAACTTAGTTAGTATAAATAGTCCAAAGAAAAAGGGCAATCGTCATATGTTGAAAAATAAACTGCTAAAATGCTGATGCAGCAGAGTATTTATAGTGAGTGGTAAGCAACATTTGACAAATTCTGAAGAATATTAGCATATTCTACTGTAATACATCTTGTCGTAGATATTAATTTTACCTATACCACAGTTATATTTTGAACATATAGTTCAGAAGCATACGTACATACTACACATTTTAATTTACTTATTTAGCTTATCAAGTTTTAAAACCATTGAAAATAAAATTACCTTTTGCAAGTCAGTTCAACATGCTGGTTAAAGCTTGTGAAAGTCTTCGATCATGAATAAAGTGCATCAAATGTATTCATTTTGGGTTTTTTGCAACATAAACCATTAGATGGCTACTACTACCTGGGAGCAAAAACAGGAGAATTTGCCTTTGATGTAATTGTTTGTAGAAGGTTTAGGTTAGCAAGTAGATTGATGCAGGAAATTATGACATAGTTTGCTTAAGGAAAACCTGTATGTGTAGCTCAAGAACATGATCTCGCAGAAACGGTATGAATCCAATTGGTACCAGGAGACTGTTTGGTCTGTTTTTTGCTCCAGGAAATCTTGACAGGTGGTAAGTCTGCAATCTTTAAGAGGAGAGGGAAGTATTTCTCTCTCATTTGCTGGGTCAATGGAGCACTCCCACATGGTTTTGCATCTTTTATTTGCTATAATTGGTGGTTCAGTGGTTTTGCCATTCTCTGAGCGCATGTTGTGGTATGATACTGTATGGTCACTTACTTATGTACTGTTTGGCTGAGAGCACTCATTGTTGTGCATTTAATCAGGAGCAATGAATTGTCAAGCCAGGATGTGGAGCGTAGTGCAGGAAACTATAACAAAAGTCCAGAAACACCTAATCAAGAGGGCAAATTTCAAAGAGAAGTCTGTGTCACAGACTTGCTGCCTGCCTTGACCCCTGGCAATATCGGGGTCACAATCCGGGCTCAAGGCAGGCAGCAAGTAGCAATATTGGGATCATAAGCCAAGTGTCAAAACCAGGAAGACTTTAAGGTATTGGAGAAGGAACAGGTAACAAACAGGTACATCGGTCAACTAGTAAGCCCTGTTTGAGGTGTCTGTAGGGTTTATATAGGAGTAGGTAGCAGGATCCACTCTCCCTCTCCTCTGGTCTCCTCCCTCCCTTGGCACCTGATAGTAGGTGAAGTCAGAAGACTCCACCTCCCCTCCCTTCCCCATAGCATCTCCCCGCCAGGCTACCACACTCACGGAGGCTAAGCCAGGCCCCCCTCGTCAGAAGTGCGCGTATGTGAGACCTGGCATGAGCTGAGTGAGAGGTTGGGGATACGGCCTGCCTTGTGGCAGTGGGGTTGTGTCGTGGAGAGACCGGCGGTCAGGAGCGCGATTCAGGGTGGCGGTCCACTTCATCTGTCCTAATTTTATCTGCCCACTTTTGTCATGGAAATTCACTTATTTGTAACAAATTATACTGAAATTGCAAAACATGTTGCCGCTGAGAAAGAATTTCAATCATATTCCATATTGTGTACATTTAGGAAGAATAGGGAAGAGTCTTTCCCCCATGGCCCCACCCATTTTTGGAAGTGCGTAGAGAGGCCAGAATAGTGCAGGTAGATTCATAGAGAAAGAGGTGCATAAACACTGTTGATATGCAGAGGAGCACCAGTGAGCAGTGAGTGTCCATTATAACAGAGGGAAAGCCACTGGCTTTCTTTTTTCCTGCTTGGAGTTCACTTTTTTGTTTATATCAAATCATATATACACAATGTGCCCGAAACATAGCTTGTAATAAATACTGTACTATAACCATTTTAGGACAATGGTCTTTCTGTTTTGATGTTTTCCTAGTACAAGAACTTATTTACAACTTTAACATTTTACAACTTTTACATTTACGTTTTAAGGCTCAACCAGCTATCTACTGATTATAATTTAGTAAAGCATGTAAAATGTGTTTTTTTGTAATTTTTTTAGAAACGGAAAAACCAAAGTGCTCAGGGATTGTATGCAAAGGTGAAAATCTGCATGTTTTAGAAATGGCAAGCTCAAATTGTGTCTATAAGATAGAAGCATTATTCTGGCCTCTCGGTGCACTTCTGCAAAAGACTGGAATCATGGAGGCATCTGCTTTCCAGTTCCTCCGTTTGTCAAGGGAGAGGGGGTGCTGAAGTTTACCTGGAGGCCAAATATAGAGGAACAAAGATGACATAGGTAGAAGTGGACAAAGAAAAAAGACAGAAGAACAAGAAGAAGCTAGTGAAGGATAGATTGAGAGAGAGTGTGAGAGAGAATAAATGAGAGAGAGAGTGTGTTAAACTGGTAGGTAAACCTTGTATAAAATATTGTCCCTGGCATTGAAAAAAAACATTTTGGTACCCTGCATCCATGCTCCAATTTTTTCCCAGTGCCAGATTTTGATACCTAAAGATCAAAAGGACCTTTTTACAATAAAGAACATTTTACTTGTACTTCTTATTTTTGTGGAATTGTTTTACATTTGTGGGATTACAATTGGAGGAAAGAAGATTTGTGCATAGTTACATATTTATTTAGGCTGAAAAAGACATATAGTCCATCAAGTTCGGCTATCCCACAAACACATATTAGTTGATCCAGAAGAAGACCAAAAAACTATGTAATGAGAGAGTCATCTCAAAGGGAAAAAATTACCTTCTTGACTCCAAGGCAGCCGTACTCTGGACCAACATTACCTTAATCTACTTTTACTTGTGATAACCCTGTATTCATTTCATAACTAGAAAACACATTCCAACTTTTTTGAATATATTGATTGAATTGGCCAATACGACTTATGGTGGCAGTTTATTCCACACTTAAATGCCCTAACAGTAAATAAACCTTTTACGTGTTTAAACCTTTTAAGATGAAAGCTCATTTCTTCCAATATTTTGGGATATCCACATGTTTTCTGTAAGAAATGGATTATAAGCGGATTTACAAAAAGATCTTTGTATTGATCCTGAACATTCTTGTAAAGATTTATCAAATCCACGCAAAGATGGATCTTTTCCAAAGAAAACAATCCCAATTTCGACAGCTTTTCTTCATTCGTATTTTTAATGTGTCTCATTCACTGGAACTTGCTCCTCTCCCCTTTTGCTATCTGTTGGTGTTCATCAGGGCTTAGTTCTTGGGCCTCTACTATTCTCCATCTACACATCTTCGCTTGGACAAATTAAATCTTTCTTTGGCTTCTAGTACCATATGCAGATTATACCCTAAACTATATTTTCTCTCCTGACATTTCACCCTCTCTTCTAACTCACATCAGAGACTATGTTTCAGGAATTGCATCATGGATGGCACCCCATTACCAAAAGCTTAATACCTCTAAGATCAAGTTTATCTCCTTATTTGCTCTGCCCACAATTCCTGACATATCTCCTACTGTTGAGTGCACTATCCAACCAACAGTTGCCTTGGTGTCACACTTGACTCTGGTCTCTCTGTCAACACTGCAGCTAGATTAGTCTTTCTCTGTCACGATTCCTTATCTGCTGCTCCACTATGCTCCCCATAACCTTCAAATTTAAATTTAAACTTCTAACCCTGACCTACATATCCCTTAACAACCTTGCAACCCTCAATATCGCAATCCTCCTATCCAAATACACCCGTATTTGTGCCACATCCCTTCTGTGGAATTACTTTTCCGATCCTATCAGACTTTCTCCTTTATATGCAACTTTCATAGCTCTCTGAAAGCCACCTTTTTCAGGAAGTGTACAACCTATCTTCCTAACAAGCTCAGCCTTCACCCTAATCAAGCCATATGAACGATCTGGACCCTATCAAGTCATCCCCATCGAATCAGTCCTCTCCAATTGTTTCACTTCCCTCTCAACCACCAACTAGATTGTAAGCTCGCAAGAGCAGAGCCCTCTTCTCTTTTTGTATCAGTTTTGTGTGACTTTAAATTATCCCACTGATTGTAGCAGCACTACGGAATCTGATGGTGCTGTATAAATAAATGCAATGTAATGTAGCTGAAATTTTCCATGGCTTTAATAATTTTTGTAGCCATTCCCTGAACCCTTTATATTTCCAGCATGTCCTTTTTTCGTACTTGTGCCCAAAACTGCATATTATAGATTCGGTTTTGTCAATGATTTATAAAGAGAAAAAATTATGTTCTGGTCTCTTAAACTATTCCTATTTAAATACATGCCAGCATCTTGCTTGCCTTAGATTGTGCACAGCTGCACAGCCTATTGTCAGCAAAAACGCCCAAATCATTTTCTATAGAGGATTTACCCAACACACAACCATTTAGAATATAATTAGCATTTTGTTTTTCTTACACAAGTGTGTAATTTTAACCCCTTTGAGACCTGGACGTACCTGGTATGCCATGGTTACATGGTAGCTACAGACTGGGACATACCAGGTACATCATCCCAAAAAAATGTCGCCACAATCATGGTGATCGCTGGGGCGCTGCTGCTGTCTGGGCAGACCAGCACAGCCAGCCAGCCCGAGCCCACCCCCGAGCCTTCGATAACTCCCACGGAGCAATTTTGTCGGCTCAAAATTCAATCACCGGCAAACCAGCAATTGTGTTTTCAGCTGCCGCAGGCAGCGTCAGGGAAGAGGGTTGTTTGTTGATTGGCACAACGTTCCCCTGCAGCCTGATCGCTCCATGACAGCGTCTTTGCAGCGCTAAACCCTTCAATGTCGGGGGGTTAATACCAGTTTTGTACGGGATCACTCCTGTAGGACTCCTCCCTGCAATAGCCGATGTACTGGCGATTGTGTCCCAGTTGCCAGAGGCAGCTTCAGGGACAGGGAGAAAGGGTCCTTGGGTCTCCACATGAGACCAGCTCCAACCCTCCCTTGCTTCCCGATTGCTTAATTAAGAGCAATCGTGGAGTTTTAACCCCTTCAATGCCATGATTGTGTATGCCCACATCGCAGCATTGCAGGGGTTAATATTTGTCCCCACAATCAGTCAATGCTGTGCTTCAATGGAGCATCAGCATTGAAAGAGTTATGAAAAAAACACAAATTATTAATAAAAAAATACATAATTATTAACTGATCACTTGTCAGTGACATTTAAAGTCACTGATTATTCATCGGTCTCCCTGATCAATGTCAGGGGCCTAAACTTGTCACTTACAAGTAATCTGATCAAAAATATTTTAAAAAAAGTTTAAAAATTGAAATGCACAGTTTTGACTCCACAATGTCTGATAAACATGACTTATCTATGCATGTGAGGTATCGCTGTACTCGGGGGTGTTACTGAAATTTTGAACCCGCAGTGCCAAAGAGACATATGGGTATTCCTGTACTAGGGGGTACTAGGGGGTATTTCTAAATACAAATCACAAGTTGTTTCAGTAATTTTATATACCCAGGAAAAAAATACAGAAAAAATGAAAAAAATGAAATTTTAACGCAATGTTTAGGACAGACTGGCACTAAAATGGTTGAATAAAAAGTGCCGAAATGCCCCAAGTAAAATACTTTGCGAAGTCGTCTTTCAAAAAATATACCGTATATGCACACGCTGGGGACAGCCAGTCCCCCCTCCACCCCTGGTCCAGGTGGTCAAAGCAGCTGCTTGAGTTGCAAGCCACTAAGATCGACAGAGTTCACAATGTAAAAAATTGTATCTAAGCAAAAGAACTTGAATTGACAAACTTTAGTCAAGGTCACTTTGGTGGCAGACAGCCAAACACTCCTCTTACCTACTAAATAATATCCTAAATATAAAGCACTTACCTGAGGTTAATGTGCTTCTACTCGCATAAACACTTTCTGAACCCTATAATGCCTTCACCACATTAAAACCATTCCATTTAACACATTTAATTCAATATACAATCATCTACAATATCACACTGGTCAACCATCAGACATGCATTCAAATTATCTTAAGCAATTAGTGTCCATCAGAATATAAAATAAGTACGAGACCATAGTAATAATGCCTTGTCTTAATATTAACACACAAGTTCACCTCCACATTTTCATGCTGTATAATTTTATTAATAAGCCATTCAATGCGTAGCAAAGTGCTGTAAATATTCATAATAGAATGCCATCATTATAATTTTAATAAGTTAAAGAGAACTTAAATGCATAAAAAATGAATTTCACTTTTAATGCCTATACATTTAAGTGGATGTCAATAGCATTCCATTATTGCAGCACTTTTGACTGCCAGATGTAATAATTTAACATTTTACTTTTCTACATAAAACTTCATGTTGAACATTTTATGCTGCTGTGATATAAGAAGGTACTCCCCATTTTCAGCAGATTGTGGGATATGATCATTCAATCATAAAATGAAGGACAGTCAAGGTGAAATAAAACATTATTTCATGGCTAAGGATAGATGCGAAATATGATAGCAAAAACCTTGACATCATCTTGCATATTCAACTATGTAGAGCCAACTTGCCAGGTTTGGCCCTTTATGGTTCATAGTTAGATAGTTGAAATAAAAAGTTTAAATTCCGCTTCAAATCCATGTTTAGGGCATATACCACTGACCCCTTAATTAGATGTTTGTTCCTGTTTGCCAGGAATATATCCTATTATTTTAGTTGTTCTTAGTCATTGACCATAATATGTCATTATGAAAACCCCCACCAGACTCTTTTATTGAAGAATAAACAAGCTATTCCCTGTAAAATATCAATATTTGCCATATGTAGATGTTTTGTGTGTTTGCAGAGATATACAGGCAAACAGAAATAGATGTGAAAAGGACTGCTATATGTACACAGGGTATTATAACTTGAGATTAAACAAAGTGGGTGATAGAAATATGTTTATCCGGTCAATGTGTAATATTAAGTTGTTTTTTTATAATGGAGCCATGCTTAGGGGGGGGTCTTCATTTGTATGAATATAACCATAAAGTGGCTACATAACTGTAGCGACTGTGTCTCTGTATCTCTTTGTATTTCTCTCTAGGTATGTATTAAGTCGCTCTTGTGAATTAGAGCTGTTAATTATAATCTTATTTTACAAACAGAACTCTATTATTTTTTTAAGCAGGAATCTTCTTTAAGATCGATATTCTCAATGTCTGCACACACATAAAAAAAAATCTGTGCCTCGCATTAGCTCATGTAATGAATCTAGAGAAAAACAATTTAGTTTCATATTGAAGACACTTCAGTTTTACTAATCAACATGTGTCATTGATAGAATTTAATTAAAATAAATAAACATCATGGATCAACAATTTCATGCTTTCTTATTGTCAACCACCTACAAGCTAATAATAATAAATGATGTGTATAGTATTGTATTCTGCTGTTTTTTGAGCATTTACAGTGAGTGTTCAAGGTACACAGTGTGTCCTACTCATTAAAAGGGGATGGTGCAGGAGAGTTAGCAGAAGGGTTGTAATTGGAAACCCCTTTTGGTCTGTTCACTAAGAAGTTGAGTGGTCAGTTGAGTTAAGGGTTAGCGCCTGAAAAACAGAGTGAATATTTACTAATAAGCAAGTTGTTTGTGAGGTTATGCAACTTTACATTTTTTATGACATCTTCATACCTGGGAACTCTCTGACCCGCCCCTGACATCAGCAGGACTGCCCACCTATGTCAGCGGCAGAGGCGTATCTACTGAAAATAGCGCCTATGGCAAGCACTGAAATTGCGCCCCTGTCCAAATATCTAAAACCCATTTATTAGACCCTGCTGCCGATAGCAGGTATAGATCAACGCATTAACACACAAACCCAGCTTTGCATGTATAGATCAATTGAATAGAGTAATGGATAAGGCAGAGTGGTGGGTGGCTTTGGGAGAGACCCTGGAAGCTGGACAGTCAGATCCATGTGTTAGCTAATCCTGTATTTAATTATCTTTCTATGGTTTTACTTTATATAATATTGTTCATATTATCCATACCCTGGATATCTAGTTTGGTGGAGGCACTACCACACATACCCATATCTCCCCTTAGAAGAGGCTGAAGATGTCACTGTAGGAGGTCACAAGATGGGCTATATAGTGTATATAATAAACATTTAAATGGTGTTCCCAGGACTCACTCCACTATAAAAAAAGCCCTGGTGCTATAAACTCCTATATCCTCTAGATTGTAAACTCTGTCAAACTGTGCCCTCCTCACTTGTTTCTGTAAGTTACATTATTATGTTATATACTGCTAGTTATGTCCTGTCTACCTATTGTTATATAAAACAATAAATAATATTAAATATACCCCTCAAAAAAGTTAAAATTAACAAAATCAACCTGTGTCTCCCTGAGCCCCTTCCCACTTAAAAACCCTTTGAAGAGACAAGGGCCACATGTTGAATGCCCCGATCCAAAATACTAGGACAGGGGCATATTTGCCAGCAAAGTCTTGACGGCAATTTACAAACCAGAGGTTTAACCATCTCTGATCCAAGCCAGACTTACCTGCAACATATGGAGGATCCGTAAGGATATTCTTCTGAATAGCCAGACCTAGATTAGCCTTTTGCTAGAGCCAACACCAGCTCATTTATTTATGTTTTGCTGGTTGATTAATTATTTTGTAGATTCTGAATGTGAAACGACCAACCAAGTAACTTTTATACAGAGGAATTCAGTTACATAATACAATGGAGAAATGTTACTTCATATTTTCAAGGTAACATCATAGAACCAGAATGTGACAGCAAATACGAACCACAGGGCCCATAAATTCTTTTTTTACTACTGTAAAAGGACCCATGCCTGTGCTATATGCTATACATGTTTCCTATATATTAGTGTGAGGTGGTGGCTTCAGATGTAAAGGAACCAGAAAAAACATTTTACCTGTCAAACAGGAAATTAAACAAATCTTAGGAAAAAGAAGGAATCAGCACTTTAAAAATCCCTATATTCTGTTCCCGAAATACTGAGCTTGTTATACAGCAAATATTCACAGAGAATTCCTGGTCGCATCTTTATCATGTTCATTAACAAATAGTATACCTTAAACATTTTTGTAAGTCGGTAAACTGTGTGTGTGGTCGTTAATAACCAGACAAATATACTGTATCATCACTGTGCTTTAGTAATGCTTTCCATGTTACATTGCAACATTTATTATTAGATCATTTACAATAACTGAATATGTGAGCATATTAAACAAAGACCCTTCACACATTAAAGAAACAAAAGTCAATTATTTGTTTTCATTTAGTAATCGTAGCTACCTGGCTTAGATATTTCATGATATTGGGTTGGAGTCATTGTCCTCGATAAATCATCAGTAAACAAATTCCAATCTTTCCATAGACGGCAATTTCACTCAGATTCATAAACTGAACTAAAAGTTATCACTGTTTTTATTTACATTTTTCAGGATTAATAAAAAATTCAATAAAAAATATTATAAATATACTTTTTAACTATTTTGCTTACAAAACCAAGGTGTACATACTATATAAGGTAAGCGTATTGGGCACCCAAGCTCTTTGTAGCTCCACTGCTTGATTAGCTGGTTAAAAGGGAGAACCGATCAATTAACACTATGAAGCTCTGTGCCGAGCTTTACTTCTTCTTGACCCTCATGAACCCTTATGAAGCCATATCTTGGTCACCAATAAAACCAGTGCTTGCGCAGGGGGAGGGGGGTAAGTTAAATATACCACTATATATATATATATATATATATATATATATATGTATGTATATATACATAATACCTTGCTGTTACCTTCAGCTGTCATTAGTCAGATTTTTAAATGGTTATCTTGATCGCAGACAACTTCAGAAATTCTTTGAAGGTCAAACAGTAACATGGATATGGATACAAAAGCTAATGCTATACATATAAATCTATCTATCACAAAATTCATGATATTGATTATGTGATATTGTCCTTTTTAACCCTTTCACTGTCACAATTTGGTGTTCTACTTTTGGCAGCATACTGCGCCAGTGTGCAGTAACATGCATGTTAACAACATTTTTAATTATCTAAATCTGGAAATTCAGTTTAGTTTTATGACTGTCATTATTTAAATGAGCTTTAATGTTAAGTGTAGCTTCTGGGCAAGTTACATATTTCAGAAAAAGAATGCATTGTAATTTAACAAATTCAACACTGCATGTCCTCTAAAGTCCTTCTAGAAAGAAGACCCTGTCTCATCGGCTTTTTGTTAAATCATGCCAATACATTTTAAGATGAATAATTATATGAGATGTAATGGATTTCTTTATACTAACATTTAAGGAAATTAGCCTTTAATGCCAAATAAGCATTAAAGGGAAATTAGGCTAAAAATAAAACCCAGGCCTATTTGAAACAAAGTTTCTATACATTCCCATTCTAAATGGGGAAGAATATTCATGCAAATACAGGAATTTAAGATGGCTGCTCTCATTAGATATACATCTATGCAAGATACAGAGTTATACATATATAATACTTGCTTAAATAGGTAAACACGATTTGCAAGATGGCTGTTCCTGCCCTGTGCCACATTAAAATATTGTAATATACACATAATGCAAGCTTCTGATATATATACAATATATGAGAATACATAGTTTGGTTAATCTGTAAAATATATATATATATATATATATGTGTGTGTGTTTGGTTCATGTAAGAGAACAGTAAGAAGTAAAAATGCTCTCTGTTAAGAAAGAAATAATTAAAGAAATAAATAAAGAATATTTTTATTTAAAAATGCAAGGTGAGTTGGAGTAGCTATGACACTGCCTTCCCAATTCTTAATGAATGTAATATATTGTCTGCTTTTGTAGATCAACATATACCTTCATACCTTTCAATGATTTTATAATACCGTATTTTCCCAAATATAGGCCCCATATTCGGAGTCTAGTGCAGGAATGCGCAATTCGTATCGCCCGACACCCGGGACATTTAGTCCCAGGCGCCGGGCAGGCAGCAGGGTTAGGATACAGATCCCCCGCAGCCGTGCAGGGGATCTGCATCCTACTCTCCCATGCGCTCAGACAGCCTCCCCTGCCAGCACTTTCCACGGGGGGAGTGCCGGCACGGGAGGTTGTCTAAGTGCAGCGTGCAGACGTTCACCAACAGTGGCGATGCACGCAAACAGCCTCCGCTGCCAGCACGTCTCCTCGATGTACTTTAACAATCTCCCTTGCTAGGAATTCCCAGGGGGGAAGTCCTGGCAAGAGAGATTTTTAAAGCACTTGGTGCAGACGTGCCGGCAATGGAGGTTGTTTATGCTCGCATCGCCGCAGCCGGTGAACGTCTGCACGATGTACGCTAACAATCTTCCTTGCCGACACTTCCCACGGCGAAAGTGCCAGCACGGAAGTCGAATACGCATACTGTGTAGATGTCCCAACCCTGCAAGACCCCGGGGAGTTTGCACCAGTAAGTCTAGAGGGGGGGTCACATCTTGGGGGCAGAGTAGCAGCATATCTCGGGGGGGATAGAGTGGCAGCGTATCTCGGGGGGGCACATCTTGGTGGGAAGAGTGGGAGCATATCTCGGGGGATAGAGTGGCAGCATGTCTCGGGGGCACGTCTTGGGGACAGAGTGGCAGCATATCTGGGGCAGAGTGGCAGCATATCTGTACCACTGAGTGTTTTTTTTACTTAGAAAATGTTTTCTTTACAAAAGCACCTAACTTTTAGGGTGCGGCCTATATTCGGGTGCGGCCTATAATCGAGCCAATAAGGTATTTTGTGTGGTTGACTCTTGGTATACTGTATATGTTCTTATAACCCAGCTTCCGCACTTAACACATTATAAAGAAGTATGCTTAGTAGTACTAGTGGCAGCTCATATCCCTAGTAATATTGTTTAAGCATAAAGCGGTTTTGAACAAACTACTTCTATCCTACATGTCACTCATTTAAAAAATATTACTGAATCAGAGCTCATGTTTGTAGTATTTTAGACCATACTAACACAAATTACCCACTTTTTAGTACATAATGAAGGTTCTGGTGGAATTTGTTTATGTAAATCCAAATTATGCGATGCACTTCTTGTTATGTCCTGTTTGTCCACTGTACAGGTCAAACAAATAGGATGGTACCAGATGAATCAATAAATAATAAAAATAAAAAATGTTTCTACATTGATGTGGCTTGAGTACATAAACATGTTAGAATGGGCCTCAGTTACTTTTTATGAATCTTTCATTTCCTGATTATAAGCAAAAAGTGTCCGTTCTTATGTTACATGCTCATTGATTGTAGGTACACCTATTAGTGTTTTGAGTTATGGACCATGGAATTTCGTGACGCATGCAGTAAATGATCAGCAAACAAGGTGTGTAAGAGTGAAATGCGAAAGCTGTGGTAGAGGCTAAGAAAAAAAAAAAAAATTCATGAAGAACAGGTAACAGAAGTTTCCAGCTAGGTAATAAATTTTTCATACACCGAACCAGGTGATGTATCGTTATATAGGGTTTTTTGTTTTCCATTCTGAAAAAAAATCAACAAACACAGGAGAGGAATCCTCTAATCATCCTAGAATAAATAAAAACAGCTGAAGGACTCCTTAGAGATGTGAGTGGACATAGGCAAAGGGACAAAAGAAAGGTATAGTGTAAGTGTAGTACTATTAAGTAATAAAAACAAGACTTATATTAAGTTACACTTAATATACACAAAACAGTGCACTGACATCATCACTAAGTGCAATCAAAGCTCAGTAGGGTGGGCTACCAATAGCCATCTTCTGTATTGATAAAGGCACACACGATCACAATGCCACGTATGTTTAACCCCTTAAGGACAATGGGCGGTCCCTAAACCCATTGAGAACAATGCATTTTGAGCCCGTACATGTACGGGCTTTGTCGTTAAGGGGTTAACTTATAAGGCAGTGATGTTATTAACTACCAACAATGTTGTTGGTATTGGATAACAAATATGTTTGATCCATTTTAATGGGATGTTACATGTGCTAAATATATGAAGTTGTGTTGTGCTGTCGGCTACACGGCATCACAAAATTATTACTTCAACATAAAGTTTCAATAAATTGGATTAAATGGCTGCTAGATGCTATTTACAAATAAAAACGATCTAAAAACTGCATACTTGGGGTATTTTCTGTAATGTTCAGTCACTGCAATGCTGAATTGAGTGATACAACACTTCTATGAGAACATTTCAAGCACCATTTGGGCCTGTATTTTAAGCTTCAGTAATTAAAAATGAACTTCGACTGACCCTTTTGATACTTTTTTTTAACACCATCTGCTTAATTTGCATTAGTTTTCAAGTGTCTTTATAAATTTTTTCCTGGGGCTAAAATCATCTTGCATTTCTTGTAAAACATTGTCCCAAAGCATTGTTGCAGAAAGTTTGAGGGTCATTAAAGGAGAATTTGTACCTAACCATATTATATGTGATTCGGTATATATTGAACCTTCTCTTGAGCTACTTGTTTCATTTATGTTGGATGTCTCTTTTACGATATTCTGGAAAAAAAAATGTAATCAAAGAGTTCTTCACACGTTATGGTTTAGCAGCTGTTAATACCTTAGACATATAACTAGATTTTGCAGATAGCATCTGTTACTTGTAAGGGGGTCAAAGTTGAATGCCATCCATTGAATGGATAGATAGTAATTCATCTTGAAACCTTTAAACATTGTTTTAGAAATATGATATATATATTGATTAACATTCATGTAATAGACATAAAGCTATCCTAAATCTAAGACAAGATCAAGGACTGATTCTAACATCAGAAAAAAAAAGCAGACTAGATAGGCTGAATGATTGTTAGGGCCATAGAAATATGATCTGTATAAAAACATATACCGTAATTTGCTTGAAAATGCTCTGCAAAATAACCATCATCTTATATTTGAGGTTGTTTTCTAATCAGACCTCAAACAGAGGTCTGACTACAAGACTAAGACCCAGATGCCTGCAGCGCTGCAGGGGATGCAGATCCTCCTTCTGGCAGCCGGTGGGCTTCTGTGCGATGCACACAGACAACCTCCGCTACTGCCGGCACTTCCTCTCGGGCTTCACGTGCTCATTCATAGAAGCCCCGGTGGAAGTGCTGGCAGCAGCAGCGGAGGTTGTCTGCGCGCACCAAGGAATCTGAAGCATGGGGACAACTCTAAGGAAGCTCTGGTGAGTCGGGGGAGGGTAAGAGTGGCATATGAGGGTATAAGGGCTTTCTGGAGGCAGCGTGGCATGTAGGGGGTTAAAAGCAATATCAGGGAGGCAAAGTGGCATATAGAGGGTTATATATGGGGTATAAGGCATGTCTAGCAGCAGAGTGGCATATCAGGGAGGCAGAGTGGCATATGGGGGTATAAGGCATATCAGGGATTCATATAGGGGGGGGGGTAATAAAAACAAAAAGGAAATAAAAACAACAATACATTTTTCTCAATCATAGTTTTTATTAAATATGAAAAACTTGTGTGAATTAATATTAACTAGTAAAATGTTTTTCTTATAGGATAGTCTTATATTTAGGCTTTTCTTTCCCCCTAAGTTAATATTCAAATTTTGGGGGGTTGTCTTATAATCAGGGTCAGCGAGCAAATACGGTATATATATATATATATATTTCTGTCTTTTGTAATCCAGTTTTTTAGTTTAAATTGTTTTGATATTCCTGGTTTTAAGAAGTAATATGATTTTTATTCAAATAGAGCAATGTATATATCATATGTTATGCACACTTTTTTGTTCCTTATCTAAATTGAGCATTGAATTGAATTCACAAAATGAACCTCTTCTGATTTAGTCTTTCCTCTGACTGACTGAAAAGTCAATGTTTCTGATGAAACAAAGTGTCTACACAATGTCTAATTGACTCAAACTCTGTTTAAGCTGAAATATGTTTATATTGTCAAACTCCTTTGCATTGAAATCACACATAGCATGAGTTTATTAATTTGTTATACAAATGAAAAATGGATATTGCTGTATTAACACAAGAGAAAATGAAGTCTTTATGGTCTGATACTTTATATTGGACCAACATATAAAAAATCTATGTTCACATTTTGCCTCTCCTTCAGATCAGTTTGTAAAAATAGATCATTTTTTATATTTATATTAATGATTTTCTCGTGGTAGCACCTGCAGGCTGTGTTGAGGAACCCCAGTACCCTGCTTTGGATATAAATGCCTTAGAGTGAGATATTGAACATACTCCACATACTATGGAGCAAATAAAAGCAATATGAGCCAGTGGTATGTTAAAAAAGAGCTTGTGTATGTTGGGTCATAAATATTACAAGCATCATTAACAGCAGAGTAGTTCAACTTTCAAAGGGTCCCCTTCTTCACCAAAAAGCCTTGAAGGTAGAGTTGCCATTTTAGGGATACTTACAACACTTGTAATTATAATTCTAGTTTATAACTTGTAATAATAACACTCTTTAATATATAGATGATACACTATAATAGATAAATAATAGTTGAATGATTTACATCTAAAACAATAATCTTCTTTAGGGTAAAATAATTGCTAACTTTGGACACACTGATTTATCCACGATATACAAGATCTTGCTAAGGAACATGAGGAACTGTTAATAAAGCAGCACAGCATGGATCAAAATTTTTTGACACTGCAAAATGGTCATTGTTCTAAAAAAACATCTTTTTCTGCATATTTTAGCGTAGGAAATTAATTGTGCTCCCTTATTACATTGCTTAATGTTTGCAAGTCCAGTTTTGTTACACCAAGCGTAGGTTACAAAATGGCCAGAAAAAAAACCTAAATGTAAAATTAGTAATAATATTAACATGTAAGTGTGTTAGACTTTTTCTCCTGCAAAGGCAAATCCATTACACTAGTAATCTATATGTGCATAAAATATTTTTTCTCCTTTTGAATCTATGGGATTTATAACTTTCTTATTGTTTTAAAAAATGACGAACAATGATTGACTACAACATACCTTACATATGTAACACCAAACACTTGAGAAAAAGCAAAAGGTCTAGTGTATTTTAGCAAAAATATAATTTAAATGCAAATTCATTTTACTTTATTCTTTTTTTTTTGTTTTTAATGAGATTTTGTAGACAGAAATGATAATTACAGTGGCATGTTATTTATTACTTTTCATCTCTGTTGAAAATGCATATTATTCAAGTTTGTATATTACAACTGATTGATTAGTGGGAGAAACTCAAAGTCAAGAGCTAAAATGATTTAAATTTGAAATGATCACAGAAACTTATTCTCATCTTCTCTATACTCGGTATTGATACTTGAAATTCTTTTTATGCATTTTTTCTGTTTTATGTGTTCAATATGTTTTACTGCCTGATCACTACGGGAAAAATGTGATGAAGACAGTGCAGTTGTGTGGTATTAGAAAGCTAGGTAGAAGATGGAGACCTGCAAGACTGAAGAATTATCTGAAGCCAAGTGGAAACCATTAAAAATATATGTATAATGCCACATTAGATATTCAATGGTTGAAAAGGCAGATGAATCTGGTATTGGTGATAAGATTTGATTGGATGACCGACATTATGTCAAAAAATCCCATTTAGAAGATGGTTATGATGGCTAGTTTGAAATATTATACTGCCATCAAAGGTTTAACTGATTTTTATGTGAGAAAAACAGATTATGCAAATGTTATAAAGCTGAAAGATTTGGCATGAGACCTGATGAGTGGAACTAATCTATTAAAAGAATGATTTTTAAAATAGACATGTTCTGATTATAGTGTTTCTGTTTACACCTAGAAAGAGAAAAGTGTTTGGTACAATTTGAATAGGCTATTTGTTAATGTTATCATGTTCAGAATTAAACAGCTATGAGAAAGGAGAATGCGACTTCTGGAAAGATTAATAGATCTATGGGTTGACATGTGCACATGCTTCAGGGTACACAGCTTGGAGGCTCTGTGAAACATGTTGGTAGACCAGAATCCAGAATTCCAAGGCCAACTTATGCATTTATAATTATGTATATAATTAAGTTCTCATCTAGTGTATTGGAAAAACTATATAATGCACATCACAATTGGACACATAAAGGGCTAAAGTTTAGCAGTTTCACACTAGGTTGACAACCACTATTTATGGACAGCCTAGAAAGATTTGCAGTTTAAGTACATGAAAATATTTCCTAATTCTGCAGTGATGGCCCAAAAACAGGTGACTTTGTACCCCTTGTTTTAGAACATCAACTTTAGGAAATGAATATGTTTATTGAACTGCTGACAGTGATATTGTTGGGACTTGGCAGGAAGACGGCCTTTATTGTTCAGTGTTCATAAAAGCACCTGAATTACCAGTCAGAGATGTGAGCCATACTTCCTACTTGTGACCTATTACAATCACTGCTTATTGCTGTGTTAATTATTGTCTATAATATTTACAATTTTGCTTGATTGATTTATCTTGATGTTATTTACTTGCTTTGATTGGTGTTGGTAGTAAACACTTCTGCTACCTCACATTATGTTCTACATATGTTCAAATGGGTCAATTTTAGTTAGTTATTTGGCCCATTCATTTTCAGGCAACAATTTGTGTTCCCTGCCAATTCAGTTCAGCTGGAAATATGTGGGCATCTTTACTTTACATTCATTCACACACACTCATTCTAGTTCACTCGCTCTCTAATGCTCTCTAAATGTTTCCCGGATCAGGGCAATATGGTAGCACTGCGGTGACATCATCTCCCTGATCCTCCAATCGGAGGAGAGGACATCACCGCAAGTGCTATCTGTCCCATATTTTCTTAGACGTCATCCAACAGTCAATTACTACTTGTTCCATTTTAAGAGTACAACTGGCTATTTGACAACTTCCAAGAATATGGGACAGATTCCAATTGATTGGGGGGGGGGGGGTGAGATGACAAAAAATGGATTGAATGATTACATAGCAAATACTATTAGCTTTCTTGTTAATTTTCATTTGTTTGGGGGGGGTTTGGCCGTCCCATCTTGAGTACAGAATTATGCAAAATTCATAAAAAATGAAGTTCATACAAATCCATATGCATAAATTTACTAATTTTTCATCATCCTGAAATTACCAGTGTAGGCGTGCATGTTATCTGTCTATTTAAAAATAGAACAAGAAAATAAGGTTGTAGCAAACATGTTGTTTGACAGTAAAAACACTTATTCAGGTGATTGCTAGTTACTGGGTGCAAAGAAGGATTTCTTTTGAAAACAGACTGAGCAATGTTCCCAAAGACACTACTTATTTCCTTTCGCCACAAGAGGTAAAATGAACGCCGTAAAAACATAGTATGAGCAATGGGATATTTTCTGACACTCTTTACAATATAAATATTAGAAACAATGGGGCATTTGTCCTTGTGATCTTAGATAGTGCTACGTGGTGTCCCATTTTATGTTGCACAGTATGAAGAAACTTTTAGAACTGTGTGTAAGCTAAAGGAGAAAAAAAATGAATAATCGGCATAGTTTGATAATACTAACATCTACATTTTAGTTTTATAAAACAATACAAATACAGGACAAAAACCTATTACAGGATTGGCCCCAATAAAACTAGTCCTTCACCAGATAGACTTCCATGATCTATATATGGAATACAGTTGCAGCAGCTGGAGGGCCGCAGGTCTGACGCCCCTGTAATAGGGTCTGCGAAGAAACGTTGTGCTTTTTATAGCCTTCCTAGTGTTTAAGAAAAGAAGCTTTTCTTCTATTTTCATATTGGTCATAGCATTTTTCTTTTTCAGAAATCTAAAATGTTGATAACATGGCAGTCTCCAGGTCTGCAAATAAACAAAGCAAAGCCAGGTTTTTGTAAATATTAAATTACATTATTGTACACAGCACTGTATTTAATAGGTTTAATATTTTTTTTCCATGAGATTTCCCCTTTAAGTTACCAAGGCAAAATATTTAATGCAAACAGACCTCAGCATGACAAATCACGTTGAAATATTGTAATGAGGAATTGGTATACAGAATTAAAAATGTAATTTCAATTATTTTATGTTATGCATACTACATATTTTTACAAATGCATACTTGTAATACTAATTATATATAGACAATAATATATAAAAAGTACACTTTCATATATTTCAAAAACTTAGTATGTATTTTTGAAAGAACAAAATGTCACTATGGTTATGTATTTTATTTTATCTGCTTATTGCTTAATACCACGGTGTATGTAAATATGTAAATAAAAAGAACGTAAAGTAATTTTGTACTCTGCACTAAATGTGGACAATTCATTGACATTTGGATAAGCAAAAGGGCTACTATTCCGATTTTATTTTTTTGTCACAAGTACAGAAATGACATTTTGAAACATCCTAATTTATGACACGGAAGAAACATTTGGCAACCGATTAAGAGATTTACAGCTGTGTCTCATTTATTTATTGTATCAGCTTGAGGCAAAGGCCATATAAATCTTTTATTTATGACAGGATTATTGTAATGTTTTTTAAGGTTCCTCATTTTTGTCTGTTGAAGTGCAGAATGGCTGCAACAGACAGCAAGAAATAATTGTTATGGATTTTGAGTGCAACTTTCATCACATCTTTTAACAAAGGTAAGTTCATCTATCTACCAGCAACTATCTGTTCTGGAGGTGTTGTTATAAACGTGAGGTAAAATATCGAAAGCACTATGAAAGACTATGGAGTCACATCCTGCCACTCAGCTCAGATGCAGTCATCAACCCACAATTAGAGCTGACCTTCCACTTCAATCAATAATAGCTGACTTCACATTGAAATTGTAGGAGTAACAGCAGCAGGTTACAAGTATGCTATTAAAACACTTATCGTCCGGTAGCATACATTTAGTTGCCTAGCCTAACATTACATGGAAGCTCAGTAAAATGAGAGTGCAACTGAGCATATGCAAGAATTGAATACACAAAGGGTCAATGGTGGCATTCCGGGGAGAAGTTCGATAACACAGAAGTATCATCATCTGATACAAATAACTCAAGGCCGTTCATACATAGGGCCTCCATCAGAAGCGTGTGGTGCGTATGGCAGTAAAGGGACCTGCTACAGATGGACCCAGTCCCCTCGTACAGCCACAGCGGGCCAACTCCAAAAATCCTGTCAGTGGCCCTGCATGCATCACCTTGAGTGCTGTCAATTTAATTGGAATCTAATTGATATGACAATTTATGAAATGATATCTTATATAATATATAGATATTCCTAATTTAGTGTATAACTACATAAAAAAAACATGTATATAAAAGGAACAATATCTTGTCAGAAACATTAAGACAATTACCCTGTAGGTACTAAGAATAAAGAAAAAAATCTCCTTGGGTTATGATATTTCTATATTTTTCTTTAACTTTTCATATATGTCAAGACTGTCTCTAACTGAAATTCTTTCATTCATCATTTGAGACCACACTGGGAAGAAGAATTGTGTTCCATGTCTATGTTCCGTAACAGTGACAGCTGTTTATTCTTTGAACCAAGAAACAGAGTATGTGAGGCTAAGCTGTCACTTTTATGGCTCTCACAGTGAGTTGTAGTAGAGAGTGGCATCATATGGACACCACTCTGAATGCCCTCTGCAGGTGGACATCCATAGAACTAAATGCGCCCAACAGCAATTAGCACTCAAGGAGCTTGAATTGCCATGAATATACTATGAATATATTGAAAGCCTCTGGCTCTCACCAGGTATATAATCTGTTTCGATTGTGTTCAATTATTTAAATTGTGAATTAGAGTTTAGTTTAAAATGACTGTAGATGTTTTTTTTTATTATAGTAATGTGTAAAATATTTCACATGGATATATTTGGTAGTGATGACTTCTATCAATTATTACCATCTTTTTTTTTAATTAAAAAAAAAACCTAATGGATGAAAACAAGTTTTAAAGATATAACCATCTTTTCCTGTTTTTAGGCTCCGTTGTGGTAAACTGATTCCAACAAGTTCGCAGATTAGAGATATTTGAATTAACTAATTTTATATATAAAAGGAAACCAGTATACTATTTTGTTGAAAACTGTTTAGTCTTTTTAGTATTATTACAGTATTTTTCTGTTATTTGCGGAGACAGGTCTTTAAACTACCTGCTGAGAATTTCCATCATGCATCAACAACTTTCTGCAATTGTCAGTATTTTTGTTCTAGTAAATAAATATGACATCAAAAAGATATGGCATCTTACTTAACTCTATTCAGCCTATAACGTTTTGGACTAAGCTTGTTCTTACAACCTGTTCAGCACCATATTATTAACCATATAAAACAATCATATTATTCTTACACATATATTAGTTATCAACAATGTATAAATAAATGATTATGCTATGATTATGTAGCTGACTCTTTAAGTCACATGTTTTCTTTACAAATAGGTTAGGAGAATAGAAAAAGGTTGTCTTGTCCTGCTCCCTACACGGGAAGAAGAAACTCCTGAGGTGTTTAACAATTATGTGTAACTCCATTTTAGCCAGTAAAAGGATGACATCTTAATATGAGATAAAGTTAAAAAAAAATGTTTTATTCTGCAATCAATTTTCTGTGTTAATTTGCTCCATATTTATTTTTACTATAGTCACTTCAATACTATGTAGTCTCTCTTATTTTTCATAGATAACTTCATTCTGCTTGGCAGTCACTATAAGTTTTCCTTTTTTGTTCCTGTGCATTTTCTGACACCTCTTATGATAGATGCCAAGCACCTCACTTTTTATTCCCAGCTTTAAGTGTCGTGTTCATAAGGATTTTGAATATAAGTAATGCATATACATTGAGGATAGCTTCTACTTTCTAACTAATTGGAATCTAGAAAGTTACTGACAGAGAGAAATAAATCAGCAAAACTTAATGTCCTTTTACCTTATATTGTTGGAGACACTGTTGTATTTTTCCCAACATAAGTTATCCCTAAACAATGTGACATATGTCACTGCACTAGATATCAATACAATATTCAATGCATGCATTTTCTTGAGGGAGCCAATTAAAACAATTTATTTTTCTCAACGTATGTATTCTTTTTCTGTTCTAGGATATTCTTTTAGCTCTGCTTTAAATGTATACTTATCAGAAACCTGCAATTTACCAATACATTTTAAAATGTATTTTTAATTACTAACTTGTAAGCTGAGTATGGTTAAAAAATTGTATTGTTTTATAATGTTATACCTCTGAGAAAATAGGTAATCTCCTATCTAAGTGTGGTATGCATGTTTTATAGGCACAATTGTGAAATTACTAGATTGCATTATAAGACGCAGCTGGAAGCCTTAAAGACACATAGTGTCAGTATATGATGTCATATCCTGGCACTTTGTGTTTTAAAGGCAATTTAATAACATGCAGATACCAGATGTGGATTTGGGTGGCTAGGGGTGCTGTCTAGGTCAAGCCTAGGGCAACACAAAAGCTAAATATGTTGCTGACCACATCTGCTGGCGACTCCACGTGTATGCCACCCTGTCAGTGGACTAAAGCTTCCTTACATTACAGCTAAGCCTCTGAACCTCTAATTTTAGATGTGACATCTTGTTCTTAGATTTTCATATAACTCTTTCTTTTGATAAAACCCTCCTGCACTTTGGTAAGTCCTTTGCTAAAGAAAAAATAGAATGTTAACATATACATGTCCATAACGATTATTCATGTTTTCATCAAAATAAATGACATTAGTAGAAAATCTATTGCATATCTCTCTTAACCTGTCACAAGATTTTAAGACCCGGTAACGGCAGAGAACATCCAGAGTCAAAATAGTCAGCGCACCATTACCCCTCTGGTTTTGCTGTTGCTGGGTGCTTCAGTGCCAAACGTAGCATTTCTGCCCATGTGATTGATGTGATGACTAGTCACAGCGATCACTGGGCTCACATGACAAAGCCAATGTTTTAAAAAATTTGACTTTGTCTCCAAGCTCTGCCCCCTAACTCACTAAACTTTGTGAGGCAAGAGAGACAGATTGATACTGTGACAGTGTGCTACTGTAACAGCGTGATACACTTTAACCCTTTCCTCACTGTGCAGCTTGCTGCAATGAAACACAAAAAGAACAAACATCCACTTTATGCCACAAAGAACTGTTGGCAGTAAAATTTACTAAAGAAAGAAAGTATACCCTTTTTAACTAGTATACTTAATTATAGCACTGTGCCAGTGTATGTTGATAGCAAATCTGAAATCAGAAAACCAAACTGCTTGATTGGTGTACAATAAATACATGGGGGGTATTTTTTTAGACCTGCTACTCTAGAGGTAAAAGATCCTCACCCTACTACTGTCCTGACTGTCCATGTCAGCCTGGCCTCTGTATTGGGGAATGTTTCAAGCAATACAAGATAGCTTAGAAATAGTGGTCGATTCTGTATAGTAACATCAGACTCCCTGCATTTCTATCATTAGTTTAGATAAATATGTTCTTTCTTTTATTTCATTTTAGTACAATCAGTTAGTGGGCTGAAAAAATTGCATGTTCTCACTAGAGGAATTTGTTACAATACATAAAATGCAATTGAAAAAAAAACACACACAAAAAAATACTGCCAGAAACTGTGACTAAGGCTGGTACTATAATTAGTGCATGGGAAGCTAAAATGTTTTAAAAATGTTATAATACCAGCATCTGAAATACCCTGAGGTGCCTGTTTTTCAAAAATATATGGTTTGTTGGGGGATGCTGGGACATCTATTATGTTGGCCCGCATAATAGATGTCCCAAGTAGGACATGGTTGCAGGATGACAAGATGTAAAAAGACCAAGTTAAAAAAATAAAATGCACACCTCAAAAATGTGGCCTTTTAGCCCCCAAACAACCCACCAAACCTATGCATGCGTGGTATCACTGTATTCAGGAGATGTTGCAGAACACATATAGGGGTGAAGTCTGGCTCTGACTTACACCAGGAGCTGTAAATTCATACCTGAAGTACATTATGTGTGTAAAAAACCTTCAAAACCTTACTTCCACAAATATGACAAAGGCTTGAAATATGACACTAGAATTGGTACATGTAAAGTATTGAAATCCCCCCTCTGAAATACCATGGGATATCTTGTTTCCAAAAATATTTTTTGAGGGGGGTTTATTTTTTGATGGGGGTTTAATTAAATTGGCTGGCTGGAAAGATGTCCCGCAAGGACATGGAGGATGACCAGACCTGAAAATGGTTCTGAAATAGCAATACGCTAATTGTACTTATTGCTCTATAGCTGGCACAAAAACATTGGGTTTTATTTAGAAGTTTTTTTTAAATATATTTTGTAAATAGGTAAAAGATCTATCAAATGAAATTCACCATATTTTATTGTTTATGTATTACAGTAAATTAGATGATATCAGTGGTTCCTAGTTACGCCCCTGGATGATATGTTCAAAATAATGGCATTGATAGAAAGCCTTTCTTGTGCTCAAAACAAATATATAATTTATGTGGGTAAACCAAGTGAGTGAAAAAAGAGAAAATTGCAGCCAAACAGAAACAGTGCAGAAATGTTAAAAAAGCCTCTGTCACAAAAAATATTAAAAAGCTGTCTGGTCCTTAAGGGGTTAAAAGGCTATTTGTAGAAATTCATATCATAGTGTAGACTATAGTTTAAAAGAGGAGGGAATATGAAAATCACTGCTCACATGATTATACAACATAGCTCTTTATACAGTGCCGTGTACTATAACAGTCTGCATTTTAACCAGCCTGTTTGTGATGCCATTGATCCGCAAAGTGACAGTTTACAAATACCCAACCATTTGAACTATTTTATTTTTAAAAATCTATTATATCTGAAAAGTTTTCAGAATTCTGCAAACTCTGCATGTGATAGCACATTGTTTTTATCATTAGGTCATTGGTGCCAAATGTCCTTTATACTATGAATCTTATTTACCATGTTGTAAAATGTGCTTTTTATAGTTAATTTTTTATATTGAGGACTGTTCTTGAGAGCATACATTAAAAGACATAAATCAGAAGTCATTTTAATTATGGGATGAATCAATTAATTAGGGAGTGTTTAATTATAGTAATATATGTTTTTCTCAGTACTGTTATATAATAAAAATGTAAAAATGTAAAAAAGGTGTGCAATAAAATTCCGCTGGAAATCATATTTCTGTAAGAAAATTAATGTCACAATAAGGCATTTAAAATATGAAAGGCTCAGTAATTTTGTAAATAAGTAATTAATATAATTATACTGTCTTCATTTTAGGGATAGGCTGTTTCCACTTTACAAACGTTTTTCATCCGTACTGGGAATGTTCTGTTGTGTTTGTGGGACATCTCCAGAAATGTTTAGGAAGTGCAAAATATGAGAGGAGAAAACATTGACTACCACAACAATTTGAAGATCGTTAAGACCAAGCTGATCTTACATCTTTGGAGGTTTTGTTTGTAAATAGAAAATATCACAAAAAAAAGTTGTAACTTGCAGTAAGACCAGTGTGATGGACACCGGTGATATAAAAACAAGAGAAAGAGGGAGATACAGAAACCAAAACGCACACTGAATGATAAAATATCTAATGCACAGACACAGGGAGATAACAAAGAGACATACACAGGTAGACAAACATGAACAAAGACAGAGTTTCAAAGTGGCAGCTTAAAGCTCAGTGTAGTAGGATTTCAATGTCACTGAGAGATTTTCTCCCAGAAAGAAAAACTTGTGATACCATCGAAATGCAACATCTCAAAGTCATGTCAGCCAGGATTTATTGCCCTGCCATCACAAAACCGCTTTGATTTAACAAATTAACATAAATGATGTATGCTAAGGTAATACGCGTTATCCGAAGTTTTGATTTTTGTGACAATTCACCTTTAATATTACTGTTTTTATTTATATAAGTGGCATACTTTGAAGATTTATTATCTATATATTGAAATAAGTCAACACTGTGGTGGTGGTAATGTTCTTCATCTATATATAAATATTCTGTTCAGCATCTGTTGTAGTTTTTGATTGTTCTCAAAACAAACCACTATAATTCTGAACCACAAGGGACGAAGAGGAAACAGTGCTTGCAACATAATAATTTCTCTTTTTCTTTTGCAGCTGCTCAGGTTTTCTTTTTAATGGGCTAGCATTTGTTTCAGATTTTCTTTACCACTCACCAGAGAGTATACAAAGAAATAAATGTAACCGTTTTAGATATAGTATGAGATCAATGTAGCTTGATATATGAAGCATTAAGAGCTACGTGTACAGAATACTCCCTAATACAGCATCTAAACAAAAAGATTTAGAGGAAAATCTGTTACTGATTGATTTTTGTAGATAAAGGCAAACATTTGAAATCAATAAGCAGAAATATCAATAGAAGTATAAAATGTACTACTACAGAGTTGAGAATAAATCACACATATACATATAGAAGCTAAAATATGGGTATATCAAAGTTCTAATAGTGTTGAAAATGTTTTCAATGTCATTTTATGTAAAATGAATATTTAGCATATATATATATATATATATATATATATATATATATCCTTTACTACAACAGTTATAAATAACAACAAGGAAAGCCTTCATTCTAACCTAAGAAATGCCCAAAATACCCATTATGTGTTTCAATAGGCACTTCCATGAACCTCAGGATCATCAAAGATGTCTTGACTTCTACAACCTTTTTCATGCAGTGCTGAAAGCATAGAATGTTGCAGTGTTTATTTGCCACTTATGTGCATAAAATAAAGATTACATGTTTAATACATTAAAAGTGAGAATGTTCCAGCTCACGACGAGTTCTTACTGCCCAACGCACTGAGCTGCCAGCTCCCATTGAATGTGCCATGCATGATCACAAAAGTCAGCCCCAAATAACTTTACATAATAATAAAACACATTATATTTAATAACATAAAATTAGCTTTTGTGATTAATGATTTCCATGACCCTTAGCCAGGTCGATGACAAAACGTGTGAAAATGTGGCACTGAACACCTTCTTAAATGTGGCTACCCAACTATATGGTGTACCGTTACCTACATGGTGTATGTGGGTTGTATTTATGGAAGCCACATATAATGGATACATTTACTAAGGAGATTCACTGCTTTTCAGAAAAAGCTTTTTTTTTTACATTTATTATTTGGTTTGGCAAGCGGGAGAGGACTTCACTGGAAGCTCGGCCATTTTGGCAGAAGTTCACACTTATCTAAGGGCAAAAGTGGGGAACTTTGGCTGACATCCTCTACCCCAACCCTCCATCAGGGGAAAGGACTGGACTGGACGCTCCATCATTTTGGAGGAAGTTGTATGAGAATGTGAGAGAGTGACGACAATTCAGAGCTTTTTGCTTTGTTTTCATCCATTTCGTGCCTCATTTTCGGAGATTCGTACAAATAGACAAAATTGGCATTTCTTTTAAATTTGCAATTCATATGAATGCGAATGCACAAGTCTACTAGTTATGCCAATCTTTTTCTAGGCTATGGGAGAGCACATCTATATTTGGATGGCTTGGATATTCAGAAAATATATTTTTCTTGGTTTAGATACATTGATGACATTTTATTGATAGGGATAGGAGGTTTGCATTTTGTTTAAATAAAAAAAACTAAAGTATAACCCCTTTAACTTAAAATTTACTCCACTATTTGCTGATAATGATTTGATATTCCTAATGGTTAGGACCACTAATAGTGCCTTTATTAAAACTATATTATCTCAAAAACCAACCTCTACTATTAACCCTTTTAAACTGGAGAAGTTTCAGATGGCCTATGCAATATACCAACAGGAAAATATTTGCAGGCCGGACATAACTGCTTTTCACTAGAACCCTTACAAATGAGGCAGATAATCTAAGGAAGATGTTTGAGGAAAAAGGGTATCCAAATAAGTGTTTTAAAAAAGCTTCTAGAAGGGCACTTCAGTAAAATACAAATAAAATTGATAATGATGTAAGAAAAATAACAAGCGCGGTCAAAGACAATATAATACAATGTGTCACCACTTATGATAAAGGTTGGCATAAAATTAAGGAAATACTTACAAGTTACTGGTTGGATTCTTGGTTCAGAGTCACTAGTCAAAAATCTACTACCTCATGGTTGATGCTAATTGCAGGCAGATATCGCTGTAGACGATGTATGGCATGCAGTTACATTAGACCATCAAAAACTTTTTTTCTGGTATAAGATGTAAACAATGAGAACATGCTTGATTATAAGATGAGTTTTTTTCAGAGCAAATGCTCTGAAAAATACCCCTCGTCTTATAATCGAGGTCATCTTCTAACCAGACCTGAAATGGAATGAGTTCTGACTATGAGACTAAGATCCAGATCCCCCGCAGCGCTGCAGGGGACCTGGATCCTCCTGTCTGGTAACTTCAGCTACTGCAGGCACTTACACCGCACTGGTAACCTCAGCTGCTGCCGGCAGGGAATTCTCTTCTCTGCCAGCCGGCGAATGTCCACTCAATGAACGCAGACAGCCCCCGCTAATACTTGTACTTCTGCCGTAGCTTCTATGACGCAGCACTGGTGGCACATGACCTTCCGGTGCTCATAGAAGTTGCGGCGGAACACCCGCTACCCCCACCAGACACCAGGGAGTCAGAAGCACTGGTAAGTCGGTCGGGGGGTGTTGTATGGGTGGCATAAGGCATTTCTGGAGGCAGAGTGCCCCATGATATGCCTTTTAACCCTGTGTATACCACTCTGCCTCCAGAAATGCCTTTTACCCCCCATATGCCAATCTGCCCCATGATATGTCTTTTAACCCCCTATATGCCAGCATGGCATAAGGCATTTCTGGAGGCAGAGTGGCACATAGGGGGTTAAAGGCATATCAGGGAGGCAAAGCGGCATATAGAAGGGTATAAGGCCTATAGGGGTATATCAGGGAGGCAGAGTGGCAAGCCTGGGGGCAGATGTGCATAACTCGGGGGCAGGTTGGCAAATAAAATGACCAATAAAGTCGCTTGTACAGACATTTAACTGATAGAGCAGGGAGACCAGTGGTCTCTCCCTGCCAAGTTACAGCAACAGGATTTTAAAAGTCTGTAAGAGAGACCAATAGAGTCGCTCGTACAGACTTTTAAAGTCCTAATGCAGCAACTTGTCCAGCAGAGATCAGTTAAATGTCTGTACAATCGACTTTATTGGTCGTTGGTACAGGCTTTTAACTGTTGCAGCAGGGAGACCAGGGTTGCGAGTGAGCCTATTGGTCGCTTGCACGGCCCTTTAACCTATGGATTTGTGCTCCCATTATCTAACGTAGCATCGCAGGGAGCGGAAATCCGTAGGTTCGCTGTCAGGAGTTAAAAAGACCGTGCGAGTGAGCCTATTGGTCACCTGCAGGGTCTTCCTCTGGCCTCAACCAATTGGTTGATGCCAGAGGAGGTCCCTGCAGGCAACCAATAGGCTCACTCGCACTGCCCTGTAACCCCTGACGGCAAACTTACGGATTTCCGCCTCCGTCAACTCCTGCGATGCCGCGAAGATAAGGTAGGCTAGATGGGGAAGGGACCAAGGAGATAAGTAGACGAAGACTAAGACCATCACGAAGATTCTTTATGGTTTGCGTCTTCATCTATGTTTTACCGCTGCTATCTTCTCTTCTTCATGTCTTCGGAACTAACACAAAAACGCACTCTTCATGTTCACCCGAAGACGAATGCACAAGTCTTCTGACTAGTGGTTAGTGGTGGAAAGGGGTTTGAAGAAGAGAAGGGCATATGAGTTAAGGTAGGGTGATGAGAGAAGGAAAGGAGAGGTGGAGGGGTTGTTAAGTGGAACGTCATTTCATTTCCATGCAAGCTTGTTTCCAAGGCTTAAGAATTTATAGGGCTACCGCACAAGTGATCTGGCAGAATGACTGCATATAGGAGGCAGATGTTTCACACCTTGAGCACCAAAAGTAACCCTTTGAAATTAGCAGGGGATGGAGACAGGTATCGTTGTGTCCCCTTTCATTGGGACTCCCTTTAAACGATACAATTTATATAACTTTTTTTATAAAATCGATACAAAGTATGTTTTTAGATTTGCCTTTGGATGAAAGGATTTGCCTCATTTCATTTTTATATATTAGTTTGTCCTTATAGTACTGAAAAACACTCAACAAATGCTTTTAAGAGATGTCTTTGCAAGAGTAAACTTTACAGCTGTAAAATTGTCACAGCCAGAAATGGCTTCAGGAGCTTTAGAAGAGTTGAAATATAAGATTAGCATATATACTAGCACCAAAGTGTATAGACAAGTAACATCTTAGTTCAAAGATTTAATATTTTAATGTCACAAAATGACATAGAACCAAAATAAACAGTTTACTTTTACCGTACCAAACTATAAAATTTTGCTGCAGGTATTTTATGCCCGATTAAACATTTCTACACTTTCATATTACATGAAACCCAGGTTATTAAATACTTTTTTAACACACTATTTACATATTTATTGGAGTTCAAGTAATTCACTAGGCATATATTTCTTTCTAAATATGTTTTTTTTTTAAACTGGACTGCAGAGCATCCCAAGCTACCTTTTATTTTCATTTTATGTGTAAAACTGTTCCTTGTGGTTTTTAGAAACATCAGCATCAAAAGTCCTTCCAGCATATCCATATAAATCCACATTCCCTTTGCCGATGCTGGAACACTATCCTACTTAGTGAGTATATGAATCATGGCATCACTGGGTTCAGTGTCGAACCCAGCTGAGATGGTGAAAACTCAGATCCAAAGAATGTATAGATTGCCATTAAATAGTATTTCTTCTCATATTTCAATGAAGGACAATGAAGCAAATACTGTTTACTTCAATTATCTCTGGGGGAAAATGTTGCACACATCACCTACACTCTTTTAATTCTTTATTTTCCTCACCCGTCCTCTCTTTAACTTAATCACTTGAAGTTTGTCCCAGATCTTCTTGGATGTCATCCAACAAATTTAATACACTATTGTAACATTTAATTGGAGTTGTACTTCTCACTGCCAGATGCCTTCGCACTACAGAGGCAGAGACACAGATCCCTCAAAACATTTTAAACACCCACTAAAATCCAAAGTGAGAGGGTTTTCTCTGTGATGGTGCTGTTTGAAGTAAATCTTGTTGAAATGTGTGTACAAAAGGTGACAGGGACTTCCCCTCATTGCTGAAATTAAACAATCAAAAGGTCAGGAAATTAGACCCATTCTCTGAAAACTAAATGTAACGAAATCAATTTTGCTCACCACACACAAGTCCATTGAATACAAACATTTTATTGCTTTTACCTTTGACGTTTTGTATTTGGAATTTTGTTCCAACTTACAATTACATTGGGAGTCAATAAATCTGTGGGTTGCTTGCTTTTTCAACTCTAATCAACTCAGATCTCGTTGTCAAATTCCTCCTTCTTGCGTTAACAAACGTGAATTGGCAATGGAGAATTGTTACTCATGCTGCTGCATTTTTTGGTTTTCACCACACCAAACTCATCCAACATGTCTTTATGGACCTTGGTTTGTGCACTGGGGCACAGTCATGCTGGAATAGAAAAGGGCCTTCTCCAAACTGTTCCCACAATGTTGAAAGCATAGCATTATCCAAGATGCCTAGGTATGCTAAAGGAGACATAAAGGTGCCCCAATACTTTTATGGCAAATCAATGTTTATTAGAGTTTCTCAACGTATTTTATACAAGAGAGGAGGGAGGGGGGGAGGGGTACAGAAAGCAAAAAGGAGGAAGACAGGGGAGGGGGAATAGGCACAAAGTCCATCATGCAGCATACAGAGAACTCATCAACACTACAGGAGTACAAAGCCAAATGCATACATTGTTCCGACACAGTGTAAGAGTCAACACGGCAGGAATAAGACGATACCCAGCAACAGATAACAGATAACCGGCTGCCCACACCCCACCCCAGAGACTCAGAGCATAGTGGGGACGCGGGAGTGCCCACATCCCATCGCCAGGCACCCACCAGGAGGATGCCAAGGGGTGGCGGCCCTGGGCCCGAGGGATCAGGAGCCCAGGGGCCAGTGAGCCGGGGGCTCCGAGCGCCCGGGGGCGGCGCCCCCGCCAAGTGCGGGGCGTGGTGTTGACGCGAGGGCTGCGTGACAGGCGAGTACGGCACTGGAACAAAATAGGGGGTGCAGTAGTGAGGGAGCATAGGGCAAACAGCGCCAGCGTGACCGCAAAGGAGCCCACAGCACGGGGCGCCGAATCACAACTCCCCAGCCCCCCGAGCGCGAGGGCGTAGGGGGCTCAGGGCGCAGGGACCCAGCATGGGAAGGGGGGGGCAGGGTGGGGGGGCAGGGTGAGAGGGAGGGAAAGCGGGGAGGAGGGGGAGGACAGAGAAGGAAAAACAAACGAGGGAAAAAAAAAAAAATGGGGGAGGTGAAGGAGGGGAAGGAGCGTGACCCAACAGACCCGGAGGAGGCCGACCTCCAGACCTCAGCTCAACAGGGCGTGCCGTCCAACAGCGGGCAAATTTGAGGGCTAGCGAGGAGTTGCAACCAGTGGAACCAGATAAGGCAGTGCTTAGCAGATCTGTCCGTCGCAGAATAGACTAATTCCTCGAGAACTCGGCTCCGCTCCACCCTCAGGACCCACTCCCGAATCGAAGGGGTAGAGGGATCTCCCCAGTGCAAGGGCTTTCGCCGCGGTCAGAAGATGGCGGACCACGGAGGTTTTGTACCACGAGAGCGGGAAAGGCATATGAAGGAGGAGGAGACAGTCGGGCGTGAAGGGAACATCCCTGTCAGTGAGGGACCGGATATGGGAGTGTATAGCCGACCAGTAGGGAACCATGCTGGGGCATGACCACCACAGATGCAGCAGAGAACAGGGAGACTCCCCGCAGCACCAGCACTCATCCCTCCCTTCAGGGCAATACCGGGCAGTGGTCGACGGGGGTCTGGCCCCAATACTTTTGTCCATACAGGGTATGTATATGCTTGTGAGTGAGTATTACTTGTATAGAAAATCAATAGCTTGGTTGAATATTCTATACAAAAGTTGGCAATTACAATAGAAAATTAGAAGTGACAACAAAATATATCATGGTGTTGTAAAAACACTGTGGACTAGTATAATGCAAAGCATGTCCATAAAACAACTAATGTTTTCTATGTTACTTTCTACTTTGCTTTTCAGTTATTATATCAAGAAAATCATTTATTATGAGATTCCACAAACTGCAGATTTATGTATCTATTAAATATTCAGAACCAGACTTCATTTACATAATGTTGTTACTGAAAAATGAATTTAATTAAACATGCAGTAGAACTAAAAGTTAGTGAGGATCATTAGGAATAGTTTAATTTCTAAAAACACTCATTTGGTATTTACCTTAATTAAGTGCACTGAAAGTAAAGTTATGTTTGAACATAAGTGAAACACATTATATCGGCATACAAGTAAAAATAAGAGAAAAGATAATTTTCATAAATGCATAATGGCTAATTGTTGGCCTTTGTAAATAAAACGCGTAAGCAAATTCAGAGAATGTGTCTGTGTGTGTGTGTGTGTGTGTAGAACACAAGAACTGGGATGCAGAAATGTGTGTTTAAATATATGGCTTTAGCACAAGGCAGTTTGTCCATCAAAGGGCTGGAGACAGGTTCAAGAATGAGTGTTTGCAGGCAACAGTTAATCATTGTGGATGTTTCTCTCAAGTGTGTGGCTACATATATGCAGATGGAGTTGGAGATTTGGTCAGAATTAATGATTTCCTCAATGCTGAAAAGTAAAGGCAGATACTTATCCATCATGCAATACCATCAAGGAGTCATCTGATTGGCCCCAAATGTATTCTGCAGCATGACAACAACCCCAAACATACGGCCAAAGCCATTAAGAACTAACTGTAGTGTAAAGAAGAATGAATATGGGAAGTGATGGTGTGGCCCCACAGAGCCCTAATCTCAACATCATCGAGTCTGTCTGGGATTCCTTGAAGAGAGATGCAGTTGAGGTACCTAAATCCACAGAAGAACCGTGGTTCTTTAAAAAAAAAAAACTGTGTGTGAGTGTACCCAAAAGAACTGATGCTGTTTTGAAGGCAAAGGGTGGTCACACCAAATATTGATTTGATTAATATTTTTCTTCTGTTCACTGAGTTTGCATTTTGTTAAATGTTAAAAAATTCACGTCAACTATTAACATGGCTATTTTTTAAAGCGTTTTTTTTCACAACTGCCTAAATCTTTTGCACAAAATATTCAAACTGTATTTTACTCATTATTATCATGTATTATTATTACTATGTCTGAGTAAAGCTCCAACATCTTCCAAAGTGCAATAAATTCAATGGAGTTGGCAAACCAATGGATATACATGACATAAGATGTTTCACAGCCACAACTGCTTATTCATACTTTTCATTCTAGTACTGTACTTTAAATTAGACCTGCTCCTTAGGTACCTTATTCAAGACACCATGATTTACTGTAAGTTGTTAACTCATATTTTAAAGGCTTATGAATTAGAGATAAATTGTATATGTCACATTCATCTGTGAACTTCCATTTAACCTTTGATAGTACTATCACTAAACGTTAAACCTCATGCAAAATACATCCAAACTATTTATAATAAAGTAATAAAACCATTTTAATTACAACCTTTTATTTCTTTAATGTGCAGATAAGTCCTGTGGGTTTCCTGACATCAAATAAAGAATCTTAAAGGTACTGAACCAACTACTGTGAAGCTTTACATGGACATTCAGGTTAAATTGAAGATGAAAGTCATCTATATTTTCTTTAAACTTTAAGCTAATTCATGCATATAAGACCTTTGCAATAGGAGTAATGAAACGCACTGCACACAAATTGCAGTTTATTTATAAATACAAAATATTCCATCGGAAAAAAGGGTAGACCAGACAAATTAATGTTGATTGTAATTTACTAAGTACACTCAAAGAGAACATTTTTAGCTCCTCAGACTGGGTTTTTGAGTTTGACAGATAAGATTAGTTTTTAGTTAATTACACTTTGCATAAAATGAAAAATCATGTTATTGCCTGTACATTTAATATTGGGATCAAGTGGTGCGGCACATAAGGTTAGGCTGCAGGGAAAGCTAATACAAGTCAAAATGAACCCAAATAACAATATGATTTTTAAATAGTAATAAGTGGGGTTGCTTCTAAACTAATGGCCATGCGTAGCAGATTTACTAAACTACATTGATAGCATATTTAGCACTTAACAGTATGCAGTAATTTTTGCACAAAATAGCATAATTTTATATCTGAAAAGCATAGTGACACTGACTACAATAATTCAGTGTGATGAGTTTGTGTAAAGCTTTTGAAGGAAAAGTAGGACAAACTTAATCAATATGCTATGTTTGCAAATGACATCACATATAACTTAAAGGAATGGTTTTAATTTGATGTATCATTAGACCTGACTGTACACAATGGTGCATTTAAATGAAAAAAAAAAACGTAATTTGTGGTAATTAGAAATCCAAAGGGATGTTAGAAATCCCTGAAATATTAAACACAATTGGAACTAGTATTATATCAGTTCGGTAAGACTTAAGTATACAAAGTACAGTTGTTATCTTTCCTCCTCCTTATGGTTAAAACTATTAGTTGACATGGTAACATAAAACTTTCAATCCATCTTTTGACCTTTCCTACTTCTTTAATCTAGGTAGCAAAATGTAAAATGAATTTAGCAGACAGGGCTGGTGCAAGGATTTTGTCACCCTAGGCAAAACCTAATTTTGCCACCCCCTTGGCTCTGCCCCTTGCATACTGCCCCTTCTCTTTTTTTGTTAACAATTCCTACATTTCTTTAAAACAGCAGATGTGAACACATTTCAGATCAGACACAGACATATTGTTTTATTGCACCAGCTTGTGAATAAGGTTCTATAACATATGTAGCACAAATTAGTATCACACATTGAAATAATTCATTTATATATGAGTGGAAATTGCGCACCGGCAAGGCAAGAGATAGGAGCACGGCTGGAAGTGCACCGATAGGGCACATGGCAGGAGTATGCCTGGAAGGCCTCTGGCAGGGCACATGGTAGGAGCACGCTTGGAAGCTCTCTGGCAGGACACAGGGCAGGAGCACGGCAGGAGTACGGCTGGAAGCCCTCTAGCATGGCACACGGCTGGAAGCCCTCAGGCAGGCCACATGACAAGAGCTCGGCTGGAAGCCCTCTGGCTGGTGGCAGTAGTGGATGCTGACCAATGCACGGTACAAAAGATAATCCGAAGAATAGTCGCAGTCCAAGCCAAAGGTCAGAAACCAGAATATCACAATCGACGGGGTACCAAGGGACAAACACTAGAATGAGGTCAGATTCCAAAGCAAAGGTTCAAATACAGAAGACAGGTCAGATGCAGCAAAGCAGTAGGTCAGTATACAAGGCCAGGAACACAATGCTCTAGCACTGAGGCTAGGATGATGCCTGGCTTATATTGGAGCCTTAATTGACTGAACGAGGAGCAGGTGTGTCAAGAGCATGAAGGAACAACATGGTCCAAGGAGAGTGGAAACAGTAACCCAAGATCCACCTGGTGGAGTAGTGGATAAGTGATCCACCTAGAATGTACAATGTTGCAGGTTCTAATCCCTGTTGTTCCTGACATTAAATCTATTCTAGCTAAAAACAGCTGAAGAACACACTACTTAAAGGTATGTTTATTGGAAAATCGGTTTCTTCTGAGACAATGGGAACAAAGAACACAAATGGAGTCATTGAGATGGATCCTTGATGTTGGTTCTACCAGAAATACAGACACACACAGAAAACCATAAAGCACAAGATGATAAAAATGACCAAGCAGTTGAAACATCAAATACAAATATGTCTGCTCCTGACATTAAGCAGTTCTGGGCTGAGTAATACCGGTTTACCATTTCTATCACGATGTGATATTGAAGAAATACAAAAAATATTTCAAGATTGAAACTTCCAGCAATGAGAATGGAATCATGATTATAAACTGAACACCCAAGTATTGTATTTGTTATTGGTTTAACTGGATGTATATTCTTGTTTATTGTTAATGTTTTACTTGCTTTTTTTCTGTTAAATGGTAAGGATAGTGCTATGTTTTGCATGGGCCACCACTGCACATTATGACTAACAATAGCATTTCTACAGTTTATTCTCGGAAATGTCCCAGTTAACAAAAAGCTACAATGCCACCAAGTGTGTTTGCTGCCGTAACCCCTATAAACATAAAAGATGAATATGGAAATTCATCATACTCACCCTATTCATTATTGAAGGTGATTTTGCATAAGCAGAGGGAGATAAGCAATTTTCCAAACCATTGTGAAAATATCTTGTCAGTTTATACAGAGCATGTACATTCTTCATTCTTAATGTTAAGCCACTTGGGTATAACTGGAATACATTTAACAACATATACAGTTCATCAATTGTTATTCATACTCTTTATTACCAGGAGTACAAACGTATTGAGAGTTGTTCAGTTGCATGATGGCTATTGGTTATAACACCAAACTGGTGATTATAATTGACTTAACTGCTCTGTGCTGCTGAAAGTAACAACATAAGCTTTTGTATCAGTAATTAGCACAATGGTTATTATTTATTAAATAACAGCTGGGTTATCTCAATCACTAAGCTTACAGAAAGAAAATAAGAATGTTACCAAAAAAAATACTTTTTTTTTTTTATGCAATCAAATATGATGTTACCTAAGTCTCATAAATATCAATAATAATAATAAGTAACAAGAATATGGATAGTAACTTAATGTAATCAAAGAACAAAATATGAGAAATGCTTGTAAATAGCTCTACTAGGGAGCCACTAAAACCAACCAATCCCGTTCCCGGGATCAAAAATACCCTTATTATTACCCCACCCTAAAACATCACTTTTATTAACGTGTTTGTTAAAAGGTATAACCAAAAAAGATGTTTAAAAACACCAGTGTCACCAGTCCTACCGTAAAAGGTAGACGTCACTGTGACATGAGGGCATATGCCCACAGTCATATAACACTAATAGTATCACCTCATATATACTGTTGATGGCTGCAGTCCTAACAACAGGAATAATAGAATTATAACCAGTGACACGGGCTTATTAGAAACGCAGACAAATAGCCCCCCTTACATGTTTCGCTCCTCAGAGCTTCATCAGAGGTCTGGGCTAATTAGTAGTTAGTAGTTTTCTTTTTCTCAAGAACAATGTTAGCAGAAAGATAAAATACAATTAAATTTACTAAAACAATAATATATTTCTTTGCAGCAGATAAGTGTTTTTCCATATAGGAGGAAAAAACATAAATTAAAATGATTTTGTCTCAAAATATTCAAATTTTCCAATGATCACCAACAAGGTTTACTACATGGGCAAGGATGTGACGTTGATGAGAAGACGTAGTTGGCAATCTTGATTATCAAGCCAACCAGCCAAACAATTGTCTAGGTTATATCGACCAACTACCAGGAGTTGTTTTTTATCATTAGGACCGTGTATTAAAGAATAAAATTATAAATATTACATATTAATATTTCAAAATCGTTTTAGGTAGCACTAATACAGTTTGTTCTCATTCATATAATTCTTAATGTATAACCATGATTTGCAGTTATTTAAAATCACACAATGTTTCATGTATATTCATGATTCACAGTTAATCCAATCACTCTTAATATGCATCCATGATAATTCTTAATATACATTCATGACCCTCAGTTAATCAAATCACTCTGAATGTGCATCTATGATTACTAACCCAAAAACCTAAAAAAGTCCAACACACAGGCACCTGTGGTGCACAAAAATGAATCCTCGGTTCCAAATGCTTAAAGCAACAAATCCACAGAAAGTTCCAGGTAATAGGGCATGGTAGCATTTTTTTGCTGATAAATAAAAAGTCCTTTCAGTTCCTATATTAGCTCTGTGAATGCCATCAAAAAGGACAATCTCACCAAAGTCGGGATATGGACAGAAAATATTCTCCCCTCTCAAGACGGAGCCCATGATGTAATACAGCAACAAGTTCTCTGTCTAGCTATTCACTTGAATACTAGACTAATGTGTCCTTCTAGAGCCTTAAGTGGGGGATTTCATCTTCCTTAAAATACAGCAATGTATGCTGCGTCATCAGTGAGTGGGAAGCAACTACCGCTACAGAGGCTACGGAGGTCCAACTAAATAACCTAATTCATATGTGTCAAAAACCCTCTGCCAACCTATCTTGCTACCAGGAGATCCCCTAACAACTCAAAGAGATAAATTATGGTACATTGTGTTTAATCAATTCTGAACAGGGTCAAATAAAGAAAAAACAAACAAGATTTTTAACATACTCACTGTGAGTGGATGATATTTAAACCACAGAAGAGGTGGTGGGACTGTTGGGCAGACAGTGAGTCCAAAAGTATATGAAAAACAGCAAACACATATGTAAAGCCAGAAGTGGTGACACAAAGGTTGGAGAAAACAATAATGACCAAGGTTAGACTCCTGCATAATATAATATAACACATAACCCATTGGAATACTCACAAGTGAATTGAAACTCATTATCACAGCATTATCACATAACATTACAGACCACAAGGAATACAAGTTTTTGTGTACTGCCCATCCGATAACACTGGTGTTCTACACATTGCCTCACACCCAGGGCCGGCCTTTGGGGTGTGCGACCTGTGCGACCGCACAGGGCGCCACACTCCAGGGGGCGCCGCCGCAGGGTCCGACGCCGCCGCGGCGCCCCAACTTGCGGCACCCGGCACCCCTCCAGAGACGGACAGTAATGTCCGCCGCTGGAGGAGCAGGCTCGCAAGGGAGCGGTAACGGAGGTCTTTAACAG
>VKOC01000001.1:52264243-52281333 GCA_009364415.1 Spea multiplicata | reverse complement strand
GGTAAATGCAGCGGCAGTTTTCTTGGCAGTTTTCCTGGCGTTTTTCATCAAGAAAAAAACGCCGGACAAAAACCCAAGTGGAAACCTAGCCTAACAGTAGCTTCCAATTGCGGGTTACAAATACATCTTGTTATAGTTAAATTACTATACACTAAGCTAAACAGTCCATACATTAGTAGTCTTCAAATGTTCCTTGTCTGGAACCTCGATAGTATATCAGCAAATATCTATCCAATCATCAAAAGAATATATTATTTATTTCCAAACCGCAGCGCAAGCTACCATTACCTTATGATAATCAAGCATGTATTCCCCACTCCTGCTCCTTCCTCTCTAGGCGAGCAGCTCTGTGTCGGAGATCTGGAGCCATCGTCTTCTTCCAGATTACATTCTTATCTGCTCAATGGAAAATCTTTTTATATTTTGTTTTCTCCCATTCATGGGATCATGTCTTCTTCCTTATAGCTCGAGCAGCCTGTCCCGTGTGAGACCAGCCTGTGCCCTTATTACTCGTTCCTGCTTGCTATACTATAAAAGTCATATTTTAAGTGATATTTCCTGATGGGGTTTCATTTGGCCTAACATTCTAAGTAGGTTATTATGTAAAAAATATAATTGCTATAATCTTGTATGTATAAAATAATAACAATAAACATGAAGTTCAGCTTTAGAAAGATTAAGTTTCAGGTAGCATTGTGACATCCATGAAGAAATATTAGAAAGCAGAAGTTACCTTTTGCTTTTGCAGAGAGCAAGTCATTGGATACTTTTGTTAGAGTCTTTTCAGTAGAGTAAATGGATCTGAAACCAGACTGTACAGGGTCAAGGAGGGAATTGAAGGTGAGGCAGTTACTACGGTGACTGTACACACCCCATTCAAGCAACTTGAATAAAAGGAAGCAACGAGATGAGACGGTATAAGTCAAACAGATGTGATCTAAGGAAGGATTCTTTAGAGTGGGTGTGATTAGAGCATGCTTGAAGATATAGTTCAAGAGGATAGAAAAAGATTAAATAGGTGGGTACATGATGGGCAAAGGGAGGGGGGAGAGACTTTGCATGATGTGATAGAATGGGGTCAAGGGAACAGGTTTTTGGGTGAGAGGAAAAAAAAAAGAAGAGTTTGTGTTATGCAGGGCCCTGGGGTAGCACAGGTAGGTGAACCCACGTAGCAGAGACGGTATAGTGGACTCACAAGGTAGCTAAGCACAGCAAGACAAAGCCAAAAACAGGGAAGACCGGGGCAGGCGGCAGGATCAAGGTCAAAAGACAAGCCAAGATTCGGTACACTGTATACAGATATAGAACAAGACCTGGAAACACAATAACCCAGAGCAAACAACAGTAATACTCTTTGAATGGGCACTGCAGTAATGGAACTGAGGGTTTGAATAAGAGCAAGGGCGGGAAAGAGCAGTAATTACTCAATTAACTCTGAGAATTATGTCATTGTGACTGACACAAACGAACTAGAGTTGTTTAGCAACCGAGGGCAGAGTTGAGTGAAGCATGAATTTGTAGTGAGTAAAGTATTTGATGGATTTGGATTTTCTGCAGCAGCACTTCTGAAGAAAGCATGTCATTTTTGTATGCCATGGTCGACATTTTATTTGTCAGGGTAGCATAGGGTAACAGGGATTATATAGATGATGCAAATGTATAAAGTGTTGTTATAAAGAGAGAGGAAAGGGTCAATATGGAAGGTAAGAGAGGGTCCAGTGAGTCTGACAGTTGGGTAAGGGTATTATCTGGCAGTGGCCTATGCATATGAGGTGAGAGCTGCATTGTTGTTTTGTTAGGGGTTAATACTGGAGAAAAGGTTAAAAGGTGGTGGTGAGAGGGAAAGGAGAGATACAAAAATCTGATAGAGAGCATGATCTGGAAAATGTAAGATCAAGCGAGCATCTATTGCATTTTACTGCATGCAAATTAATTGTTTCATATTATGCTGTTTTCTTTGTAAAGAGCTCCCATTGTTGCATATTATAATGTTTTCACTCAGATTCATATAAACCATGTCTTCCACCTGTGTTTTCTTACTGCTTTTGACTAGACAAACTTTTTTTGTGTCTTCATTTGAGTGAGAGTTTGTCAGGAGAGTTTGTAGTTTGAACTCCCTCACTTTTCCTACAAACTCTACTACCAATTCTCCCTTTAGTGAATAAACCCCTGCATCTTACTGCCTGTGGTAAACAACACAATAGATCACTCTTAATCATCCATCCGGACACTTACAAAGTTTATGTAAGAACAAGCCTAATCAACATTGCCATAAAGACTCAGTGTGTGTGTTTGACCCAAAATATGACATGACTGACAACAATAGCAGCCTCCAGATCTCCCGATAAAGGGAATATAATATTATAATTTTAAAAGGAAAAAGTAAAATGAGCTTAAAACGGATTTTTTTTTATTGACATTTTATTTCAAGGAGAAAAATCTGTTTCCATGAGACTTCTCCTTTAAATGTTTTCCTTCTGCTTGTTGGTGCACATCTATTCTGACAGTGGACAGGTGGCCTATGGCTGGGAAATGATTCAGGGAACATTGTAGCAGCTATAGTTTGACAGCAGTTGTTGCGAGAAATGTAGTTGGAGTGATAATGAGGCTTTACAGTATTCTATCTAGTATAGTTATACATGTATAGGTTGTGGCGGCTGCCCATCTAATTTAATTTTACAACTGACATTCTCAACATGTCCCATTTTTGTTGCATGGATTCAAGATACTAAAGCATCTGGTTTCTTCTTGCATCATCATATATTTTGTTTGCTCCTTTTCCACTCTTTTTTGGACCGAAATGCATTCTTGATATGGAATTTATTTTAGAGACACAAACTCATTCCAATATTAATCTCAAAACTGCTAAGCCCACCATTATGATATTGCGAATGAAATTAACAAGAGGTTTTGGTAAAATTTTAGTAACTCGTTTCCTTTTAAGTATAAACTAAATAGGCTTTCCTACACATCTTTCCACATATAGTAGTCCTGGACTCATAATGTTGTCTTGGTGAAAAATAAATCTTTATAGACAAATCTGCTTCTTACAAGGGCATAATCAAGGTCCTTTTTGAGGGACCTTATTAACTGTGGTCCATAAGAGAACCCCCTATGATGTGTACTTTGTATTCCTTATTTTTTACCACTGTCTTTTGCCACTGGCTTATTTTTCAACAGTTTCTATTGCCATCTAGTATTTATCCAATATAAAATATAATTGCACATAAATTAAGCCATTTTCACAAAGTTTCAACAAAGTTTGCAGGAAACGCTGCATTTGGTGTCTCTACATTGATCTCTAATGCAATTCCAAATACCTGATTTATTTTCATACCTGAACACTCTACAAATCAGATCTGTCTATTTTTTTTACATATAAGCATAAGCAGATTTCTTCATTCATACTTCTTCATTCTTCATTCATTCAGATCTTCCTTCATACACATACAATTTCTACTGTCTGAAATGTGCATTTGCTACAGGGCCTTTTAGTATTTGTTTTACTGTCAATTTCATTTTCTTTATGTTAGCATGTCAAGCTTTGTTATACAAATTTTCTGGCATCCCTCTATCTTTACTTGACAATTACACTTGGTGATCCTATCAACTCTTTTGGCTAAACAAAGCCTGAACAGTATTGTGAATGTAGTAGCTGCTATTCGGGTAACTTTTCCATATATTTTATTCTAAAGTATTTCCTGAAGCCTAGCTCCAACACTGACATGCACATGAGTGCACACGTTTCTCAGAAATTCTCATGGACACGCAAATGTTACTCAGGAAAGAAAATCAATTACTCACCAGGAATAGCAAGGTGATATCTGTCATCCTTAAATGGCTTTGGGTAAATGTCATAATTTTCCAGGTATGCTCTTTGCACTAATCTTGTCTTGATTACTGTTTTTAACATAAGATATTTAAATGTTCAGATAAAGAAACCTAATGGAATCGGCTTACAAAAAACCCACCTTTCTTTGCTACTTTATGTACCAGTCTTGATAGTGTCTGATATTTACCTTTGGAACTAAGCTTCTGCTTATATTATAGTTATTCCCTTAAGTGAAATATCTTAAAATTGATGTGACAAAATGTCAACTAATCAATCATTCTTTTCTCTGGTGGAATCACCATGTTGCATATTTTGTCCCCAATTTATCTATTGAATGACAACTGGAACTTCATTTTTCGATTAACTGAAAGCTTAGGGCAGAATGTATCAGTGTCACTGCTAATGTCACTGACGCATTGAATGACCCTCCCTTGCCAAGAGTATTGTAACATGCTAACATCAGCTTATCATGACTGCAGTTTTTATGATCTATATGCCCTACTTTACCTAGGAGCAATTGTTTATTGCTCATACTTGTCTTTACTCTATTTAAGTTCAATATATATTATGTTTTATTTAATATGCGACCATCTACCCAGGCATTGGCTTGTATTTGCCCCTAAGTTTTCTATCTGTCTATTTATCCATCTATCTATCTATCTATCTATCTATCTATCTATCTATCTGGTAGTAGTTTATATGAGTGAGTGAAAAATTTAACTGTCTTCAAAGATTGAAGTTTCACCTTGGAGCCTCCTTGATCATAACTATCTGCAGATATAATACAACAGCACGGGGAAGAACAGACTACCCCAAACACAATTTTCATGCAAAATGATACATAAAAATATAGTCATTTTGTAATTTTTTATGTCCTATAAGATAATACTCTTACATCCTGTGCACACCACGTAACATTGTACACCACTAATATCATTTGAAATTATTTTGTCGAAGTCATGATAACAGTTTGTTTTTGTTATCGTACCATTGTTTAGACTTTCCATGCTATTTTTCCATAATTAATATTTTTCGATAATTATTATTGCAAGGTTATGTAGTGGATGGGCATGAGCAGATTTTTTACAGCTATTTAACATAGATTAGGGATTTGAAGATGTATTCTGTAGATGCATAATCAGAAAATCACCAAGGTCAGTATTTTGTTATATAAAATTCACAGAATTGAATCACCACATATTCACTGAAAACGGATGTGCTTAGATAAAATTCAGTAATGAGGAACATCTGCAAGCTTTATTTCAATGTTTTCTTTTCACATATCAAATGTTCATTCATGCCTTGAGACGAAGTACCAAGCGGAATTGAGAAGGGTAAACATTTGGTTCAGCATCTCACCTTTTAGGTGCAAAGTTAAAAAAAAGGCTAATCAGCAAATAACAAGGAAGGAATTAAGACATAAAGAACAACAAATAACTCATCACAATTAATTGGTACAACAATTGTATGTCCATTCTGTTGTTCTGAGGTTTTCCTCCCTCTTACATATATTACCTTTACATGATCTGGCATGATCTTTCCCAGGTTTGTCGAAAGACTGTAGTACAGCGGATATTTCCTTTCGAGGGATTCATGTATAAAGTGGATATAGAGGCGACCTTATTTGCATGCGCCTACCCAGAATCCCTTGTGGTTTTGGCAGCATCACAAGCATTCTGAGGGAAAAAAACAAGCCTTTTGGCTTGTCTGGTGTATGTAGATTAGTGTTTAATAATGCTTCTACTACCTTATATGTTTGTGTACAACATTTATCCACATGACTTCTTTCCGTTTTATCTGAATTAATCTTTAATTAGAACAAGTATGAATGGTAGATACATCTAAGATGTGAAAACTTGCTGTTTGGAATACTTAAAGACTGACAATGGGAAATGTAATCTACATCTATACAGCTATAAAACATAGATACAATAATAGCTTGATATCACCTTGATGTGTCATAGAGACCACAGATTGACGAAGTTCAATAGCATGACTTATTATATGGTAAATTTATAATCCATGACTTATTATATGGTAAATTCTCTTGATGCTTTTTATAATCCATTTTTTTAACATAAACTACCAGACAGCGCATCTTATGAGTGGAGACAATAGGACATAAATGGCATCCTCAGTTAGAGTTTTAATTCTCATCTGTGCCGTGATACTCTTTATCAAATATGAGTGTTCTATTGATAATCTCAGGTATATATATTTATTAAATATGATTATATTTTATTTATTTTTCACTGATTTTAGTTTCTCAAATGCTAGAGTTATATATTTTATATATTGCATAATATAAATAACTTATAATGATGGTGATAATGAGATTAGTAGGTTAATCAATAACATTTAATATAAACAAAAAGACAAATAAAATATCATGTCAGTAAAATTGATACATTGATACATTTTCTATGATCCATCTCCTCTATGATTCAACATATAAGGGAATATATTCTTAGATAAAGGGTTAACAATAGAGACTGGCATTTTTAAGAGACATTTAATAATGTATTGTGTGCCACAGTCCACTCGTTTCTTTCACCTACAGGTCCCAAAGTCAGCAAAGGAAATAATAAGGTACCAAAAATAAAGCTAATAACAGTGTAAACATATTTGACAGCTCTTTCATGTCACTTCACATATATCTAGAAAGCATGCACAAAGCAAAAAGAGTCATGGCTGCAATTTTTACCAAAATGAGTTACATGCTCCCCAGAGTATGACCTTTAATCCTACTGCAGATCCACGATCTATGCAATGTATTGATGTAGTGACTTACAAGACTTGAACTTCCAAGACTTTGGCATTTATAAAACATGGGAAAGAAAATTCAGAAATATGGCATGATCTCTTGGAAATCATGATTAGAAAAGCATAATAGTATTGTGAGAGTAAGAAAGGAGCAGTAGGAGGTAGAAAGGTAGAAATGCTTTAGGAGAACTGCAATACAATCAAAATATTACATACGATAGAAGACCTTAAAATATATCACTATTGTGTTAAATTTAGTGAATATAATTAAAGCTGTTTTGCAGTTCTAGCAATTCGAGCCAGCCTCTTGCACAGGCAGGGGTTAGTGGGGTCATATAATGCAGTGTTATACATAACCCACCAACCTTTCTCGCTTTCGTGGCATTTAAATATTTTTGTACATGAATAAATGTAATATTGATTTGCTCAGAGGCAATATTGTTCCATTCCACACATAATCAGTGTGCATTAGAAAAAAATCTAATCCACAGATCTCATTACAGCATTAGGCACACCGATTAGTTTATAAAACATCTGTTTTGACCCGTAACACTTTTTTATTGCTTCTTGTAATGGATGGCTACCACAGTATACACTAGGGGCTCTGCCGTTATTTAATTGGATGAGTTCTTAATGTGACTTTCAAATAATGTGTGTGATTTAGAAACACATAATTACTTTTAAATAAGTGCACACTGGATGCTCAGGCAAAAGGCTAGAGCATATATTGCCACACACGCTATGTTAAGGAGTCAAAGTGATTGCATTCTTTTAAATTTTCTTGTACTCTTTTTGACACTTGATATATACTCTTTAATTTAATGCTGTATATTGGCTATCTATGGGACAGTAAGTGAAATCACCTGTTTTAATTCCTAAAACAAGTTAAAAAAATTGCAAAGCCAAAGAAAAGACTGAGTCTTGCTCTTGGGTTTTAATTATTTCGATTAATGATTTCAATTGCTTTTTGAATGATTAGTAGTCAAACAATGATTTATTCTGTGTAGTAACAGCACTCTGTTTAATATTATTTTAAAAAAAAATAAACAGCATTATTACTCAAGCAATAGCATTAACCTCATTACTCTATTAATAAAATGGAGATTGTATAGATCTTGTTGAAGTCAAAATATGTGTAATATTCACTTTAGCAACAAAAGACCTCTAAATAATACATAGATAGAGGCCGCAGAAAAGAACCAATTGGCCCATCCAGTCTGTCAGTTTCAAATCACTTGTTCTTAGGATAGCGTCTTGAATTTCTCATTTGTGATAGGGGGCCTCTGCCATGTGCACTTGCTTATTTCCCTCACCCACTATTTTCCATACAGAAGATGTGTTTGGCCTAACACATCTCCTGACAAGTATTCTTACCATCAATCAGCTCCAGCAGTGGCTTGACAGATGTCAAAAGGAGAGTCTAAGGTGGCCCTCCATGCACAAACCTGGAAAAAACTTCCCTTGAATTCAATGGGAGCTCTTTCCTGATAACTAGTTGACTGCTTCATGCAGGCAATCAGTGGAATGAATCCTTGGACCACTGAGAAGGTGGGAGCTGCAGCTTTTTTTTTAACCTTTTAAAAGAATGCATATTTAAGTCGTTTAATATACAATGTTTTATTGGTGATACTGTCATGTACATTAACTGTCGCTTTAATATTAGCTTTTGCATGTGTAAATAGTTGTATACATATGCAAAAGCATGTGTGGCAAACATGGGGTCACCTCAGTTTATTTTGAGACTCTTGATGTAAATCTGATGTCCATAAGGCATTCTGGAGCTTACCAGTCTTACAGTGCTTTGAGAAGACCTTGTAGATAGTCAAGGACACATGAGTCAGTTTTACATATGAATTGTGTGTAGCGTAAACTGTGATCTAGTGTTTATGATAAAGAACAGATGTGTTATTTTTTTATATTGCAGTTCTTTATATCTGGTCATGTTATTCTTATTTGTGTATTATATATTATAGTTGTATAACTTCTAATCAAGATATCATGTCATCTTAGCACATAAGGGTTTTTCTTAGATATCAATTGTGCTTTTGTTATGTGTTTTTTAGCATTGATTAGTTCTTTCTTTGTATGGAAATGTAGATAGTCTGCACATCTGTAGTTAATGATTTTCCAATAGGAACACACAGTAAACAGAAAATAATACAATTTACTGGAAATTAATCTCAACAACCTATTAAGTAAGCTTCTGCTATACTTCCACAAAATTAGCTCATTTTCATTTCAGCTTTTTCCTGAGGTGATTATGATTAAGACATTTTACTTTCCCAAAAATCAAAAAAGTAAAATACTCAGACAATATATAGAAATATATATAAAGCGCCTCCACACAGCTGAAGAAGGTATTCTGAAATGCGTCCTGTTGTTTATTTTGGTGCTCGCCTGGCCAGGCATAAGACTCTCTCAGTGGTGAGATTTTCTCTTCTATGTATTATCCCTAATTGGGGTTGAAGGAATTATAGTGTTTATTTTTCTTTTTTTTACTTATATTTGGATTATTTATATATATTGTCTGAATATGTTTGATATTTTATTTTTTATTTATTTTATACATATCATTTATTGGTATTTTTGTATTCATTTCTGGATTGTGCTATATATATATATATATATATGTATTTTTCTTTGTATTTATTAAAATATTTGTTTTTAATATGGATCTTAATGCTTTTTTTTAGTTTATTTTTCTGCTTTTATAGATTTTCCCTATTTCTTGAGAAGTCCTTTATTGTCAAGACAAGCTGCTTTTCCTTATATTGGTTACTAATTACTTTTTGTACAAAAGCCCAATATCCCCTCCTCCGTATAGGGCCGGTAATTATAACTATTATTATTATAATTGAAATTATATTATTAACATATAATTATTATTAATTGATGTGGTATTTTTTCTCTCTCTTTTTTATCACAAAATATTTCTTTCACTCAAAATTATGAGCTGTATTTTGTGTTTTTTTGCTTTTTTGATTTCTAAAAATGCATACTTTTTTTTTTTGCATTCTGCTTGCCTCCTGGAATAAAACCACTATTTTTCCCCAACACAATATCCAGTTGTATCGTCAACCTAAAACTTTGAAAAAAAGTATGTTTCCTTTTGTGTAAGTCATTGTTCTGATCAGTCGAACTTGATATTTTTATAGGTTGCTCTGAACCACTAGGAATGAAATCAGGACATGTACAAGATTACCAAGTGACAGCTTCAAGCGTTTTCAGGACCTTGAACATGGATATGTTCACATGGGAGCCAAGGAAGGCGCGATTAGATAGACAAGGCAAAGTGAATGCGTGGACTTCTGGAAGAAATGACCAATCACAGTGGCTACAGGTACATAGCTTATATATATTTCCTTTATGTCGCAAGCTGTGATAACAGTGGACATCAAGTCCGATCAGTGTGAAGCATACAAGTTCTAGTCCGCAACTGCTTTGGTTACAATTTCTTATTTCATTCATTGTCCAAAAATGTCTGAATGGCGTTTACTTTACTTTTGCATAGCTAGTTTTACACAGGTTGCCTACCCAGTTCTTCTTTCATTGACTATAGTTTGCTAATCTGTATTTTAGTGATGTATATATTTTTTTGCATTTTATTTTAAATCTCAAAATGAACTCAGTATAGGAAAATTTTATACATATCTGACGCAAGGTTCTTCGAAAAAGAAGTCTGAGCTCAGGCAAAGTATATAAATATGTGTTCCGCAGGATATCTCTTCAATGTGGGTAAATAACTAGTTATAGTTGAAAAACTGTCAAGTAGCTACCATGTCATTTTCAGTAAGGCAGTTATTATGTACATAGTCACAAAGTCTTTAAGCAAATGTTAAGCTTCCAACATTATGCATTGTAATACATTTTCCTAATATATATATTTTTTCATTTAATAGCTGTAATGTTTAGTGTTATTAACAGAAAATTATATCCCGCCAGCGAAAAAACTGGTTTACTAGTGATTTTACAATTATGCTTTCCCAAAATGCAAAAGGAGAAACATAAAATGTTATATTGCATGTAATGCGAATTACTATGGAATTCTACATATATTAGGAATAGTCATCTCCATTCTTTGGGGTGTCTGTATGTGAGTGTGTATGCATTTATTTATTTACTTGGCCAATGTCCATTTACTCGAAACCAGTTACCTAGATTAAAAAATCATGATGGGGCTAAAACGAGAACGCATTGTTACAATCTTTCAAATTTAAAGGCATTATTCGAACTATACCACATATTTGTACATATCCTGACAAGATAGAACGGAATTCTTATTGCTCTGTTTCTTGAAATGTTTAATCTAGTTTGATATCATTGAGCTGGGTTTCATCGTTTAGAATGGCACTGTTGCAGAAGGAGAGGTTTGCCGTCGTAATCTAGTATGGTTTTCAAATCATATGTTGGTACAGAAAAGTCGGAACATTGATTTTCCAGGTTTTTATATTTTTAAACTTTACGGCAGGTAGGTTCATTCTGGTACCCTTTATCAAAGGTCTTGGTTAAAAAACATGTGCTGGTGTTGATGTTTGGGAAATTTTTTAGTGTTGTATACCAATAGTGATAAAAGTTTATATATATATCAATATATCAATCAATATAACCATGGGCATTAAAAGTTACGCTTTTATCTTCTATCTTCTTCCTTCTCTTCTCTCTTCATCGTCTATCTTCTATCTTCATTCTGCTGCGGACATAACCCAGCAGGAACTTCCACCCAAATTGTGGCAATTGTGGTGATGTCTCCCATCCTTCAATCGGGGGAGAAGACATGACCTAAAACGCCATCAGTAATAACAAAAGTATTATTTTTTATTCCATCTTACGTGGAACAGAAAAAAATATACATAAATATATTTATACTGTGAGGTCTTTGATTTATAGAACTGTGAATTTTTTTTGTGCTTTTGCATTGTAATTTGAAATCAACTATGATATTTTGTTAGTGTTTTCTTAGTAGTAAATATATTCTTCTGCTTCTCCTATCATTATACGGTATTTCCCACATGACTACTCCTGCTTGTACATAAAATCGCAAAATACTAAAGAAAATGGTAGTATGAGGCACAAACTTCCGATGAGCATGCATATTGCGCAACATACAAAAAATATTATAGCTGATGCAGTGTTCAATAAAAAAACATCAGTTTAGTGGCATGAATATAACTTGCCCATAAAATAACCTGTGATTAGAATAACCTGTGATTCCTGAGTGTAATAAAGTGGATGATAGCAGATATAGCAGCCCAGTCAGGCTAATATATAATGCAATGCATGAGATCGGGAATTTAAAACTGCAAAACCCTTAACAGTCTCCTTAAAAAGGACAATAGGGCTTAAAAGGTAAAACTTGGATATACATGTGGAACTTTGTATTTGGCATCTTGTTTCCTAGTGGGATTACACTGATTGAATAAATGTGCTGTAAATATGCTCTTAAACCAGTGGTAGGAGGCACAGTTTTTGTACTTTATTATAATATCATGAAGTTTATTTTTCAGCCACCTGCACATCAATCATTTGTGTGCCTTCTAGCACCGTTATCTCATTCCAATCTACTAGACAGACACCCCCGGGTTCTTTATTATACCGCCTTGTGGCAAACAATAGCATGCCTCAATCTTAACCACCCAGCCTGACACGCTGACTAATTAAATAATGCGGAGGAAAGGATTACCTCACTTCATTAGCATGGTCATAAAAAGTCAGCTGTATTATATCACTGCCTACAATGGCAGTCTTCAGGTTCAGATAAAGGAAGATTATTGGAACAAAAATAAATAAAACAAAGTTTTCTTTGGTGCTGATCTTGAATACTATATACAGCACTGGAGTTAAATTTTAGGGCTCTAATTTTTTTGTGCAGTGTGGTACAAACATCATATATATATATATATATATATAGTAGTAAAAGTATTATTAAACTGTATATTCTGTATTAGAATTATATACTGTATATTCTTCCCTGTGTTTGCCTGATTAAAATCCAAGGTACATGAATGGTACAACCAAAGAGCAGATCAATTCTACTTGGGTTGTTGGAGAAGTAAATATTTGAAGGATTAGTGGACTGTAATAAAATCAAGGAGAGAATGTAACAATCTTTAATTATTTGTGAGAGGGAATTAGTACTCGGCTTAACCATAGCACATCTGAGAATTCATTAACCAAGTGTGATTTAACAATTGTTTGCCTTTGTATTCCCCATTTTGCATAAACACGTTTCAAAGGGAATTGCAGATCCTGATTCTAGATCTGAGGGGACTAGATAAAAAGCACGATTTCCTTAATATTTAGCTACACTGAAACATGTCAAATTGATTTCTATTAAAAAATCAAGTTAATGTTTTGGGGTCATACAAATGATTAAATTTCCCAGGAGGAAAATCGTAAAATCTTACTTTAGTGAAAATGTAAGCGATAAATACAATTATCTTGGCATCAAATTCAATGTAGCATTGCTTTACTTAAAGACGAACACCCACCGTTTTTTATTATTACTAGTAGTAGATTAAAAATGTTTTCAGAAATATGCTGCTGTTTTCATTTTTAAAACAGTTTTAGGTTTTGCATAATGTAATGTTTCCAGATATCTGTATATTAGAATGTTTTATGTGTTTAAACTGTGTTACATTATCCCAATACACTAGACAAACTCCTTAGTGTGCTGTTTGCAGTAAGCGATAGGATGGCTCAGTCTTTTATACACAACCATCCTCTCTAACTAATGAAAGTCTGTGGAAGTCTATCTACTTCATTAGCATTGCCATAAAGAATCAATTTGGTGTAGTGTTTGAACTTGGAAAGCCAACCAAAATATCACACAACTGACAACAATGGTGGCCTCTAGGTCAAAGGACAAATTGGAACAAATTGAGATTACCTGATTTTTATCAATGCTATCATATATCACTGCATACAGCACTGTACTTTATGCTGCAGGTGAAAAATATTTTTAAATATTGAATTTGTAGTTGTGTTAACCTTGATTATTTGCCATGCGTTAACTTCAGAATTGTGTTTTTAAAAAGTTAGAGTTGTCATAATCTTTGAAAATGTCATATGGAAATCCATTTTGAAGCGAGTTAGAAGAGAGAGTAAAATGTAAATAAGGTAGATTAGGGTGTTGACAGCATATATGTGGTATTGGAAGCCAAAAGGAAGATACCAGTTGTCAAAGGGAAGAGGTGTAGATGGAGAAAAGCAGAGGCCCAACAAGTGAGCCCTGAGGTACACCGATAGATAGCAGTAAGGGAGAGGAACAAGTTCCAATGAAGGGGACACTAAAGGTCAGAGAGGTGTAATGTGAGCCAGGAAAGAGCTATGTCACGGATGCCATGAACATGAAAGTTTTGTAGAAGGAAGCGCTGGTTGATCGTGTTAAAGGCAGCAGAGACTCCAAGAGTATAAGCAGTGAGAATGTACCTTTTGTATATCCACAAGGAGATTTTAGTGAGTTCAGTCTTGGTGAGGGGCTGTGGATGGGAACTAGTTTGTAGAGGGTCAAGCAGAGAGTTTGTGGAAAGAAAATAAGTTAGTTGATTATAAGTTAATCGTTCCAGCTGTTTGGATGCCAAGGAGAGAAGGGAAACTTGATGGTACTTTGATGGGGATGTGGGATCAAAGGAGGGTTTCCTTAGGATGGGAGAGCTGATTAAATGTGGATTAAAATACACCAGAAGAAAAAGAGAGATTAAAGATAATGGTTAGGGTTGGGGTAAGGTAGCAAGGTCTTTGGCAGAGAAGTTGGAAGGTGAGATTAATGAAAACAAACAGGTTTGTACCTTCAGGTAAATTTGATTTCCTCCACAGACCCTCAGCATTAGAGGAACAATTTTGGAGGAGACAGGTCTGTGTGGAATGCCATGGCTGAGGTGGATGGCATGGGGGTTGGCACACAGTTACATGAGCAACCATATCTAAGGCTGAGGCTAGCATATGGTTAAACTGAGCTGGGGCAATATCAGGACTGGAGGAGGTATATATTTGTGAGAGCAGATGCAGAAGTTTGTAAGCTCTAGATTGTTATGGTCACTGATTTTAGTTGTTTTTATTAGGTGCTGTTTTAGGTAGAAAGGGATAGGAGGGATGACAAAGTGAAACTTTAACAGAGTGTGGTCAGACAGAGAGAAGGGAGTGTTGGAGAAATGAGATATTGAACAAAGTGGAGAACACTAGGTCAACTTGGTGGCCATCAAGGTGTGTAGAAAAGGTGTCTTATTGTGGGAGACCTAAAGAGAAGGATAATTATAGCAGTTTAGAAGCAGAAGCTGAGGATGATTCAACAGTGTAGGGATGGTGGGGGAAGGCAAGTGAGAAAACCATGCAGCAAAGTAATCAACAGGAGACATAGTGTCATGTGGAACACTTTCATAATACCGTATTTGCTCGATTATAAGACGACCCCCCAAATCTTAATATTAATTTAGGAAAAAAAGAAAAAGCCTGAATATAAGATGACCCTATAGGAAAAAAGTTTTACCAGTAAATGTTAATTCATTTAAACAATTTTTTTAATAAAAGCTATGCTTGAGAAAAATATTTTGGTTTTATTTCCTTCTATTTTCCAACCTGCCCCCCAGTTATGCACATCTGCCCCAGAAGTGCCTTATACCCCCTATATGCCACTGTGCCCCATGATATGCCTTTTAACCCTCTAAATGCCACTGTGCCCCATGATATGCCTTTTAACCCTATATGCCACTGTGCCCCATGATATGCCTTTTAACCCTATATGCCACTCTGGCACTTAGAGGGTTAAAAGGCATATTATGGGGAAGAGTGGCATATAGGGAGGTTTAAGGCATTTCAGGAGGCAGAGTGGCATTAAAGGGGTTAAAAGGCATTTCACAGAGCACTCTGCCTCCAGAAATGCCTTACACCCCCCATTTAACACTCCCCCTCCCTCCTCCAAACTTACCGGTGCTTCTGAGTTGGGGGGGGCGCATACCACAGGAGGGTCCAGGTCCCCTGCATCTGAGCCCCAGGTGCTTAGTCCGGGCAGCATGTAGAGCTCCACGCGAATCGCGTAGAGCTCTACACGCTGCCCGGACTAAGCACTGGGGACTCAGAAGCACCGGTAAGTTGGAGGGGGCATAACACAGGAGGATGCAGGTCCCCTGCATCCTCCTGTGTTATGCCCCCCTCCAACTTACCGGTGCATCTGAGTCCCCGGTGCTTAGTCCGGGCAGCGTGTAGAGTTCTACGCGATTGTATTGTGTAGAGCTCTACGCGATTGTATCGTGTAGAGCTCTACGCTATATAATCGCGTAGAGCTCTACACACAGCCCGGACTAAGCACCGGGGACTCAGATGCACCGGTAACTTGGGTCGGGGGTTAACACAGGAGGATCCAGGTCCCCTGCATCTGGGTCCCCTGCATCTGGGTCCCCAGTGCTTAGTCCGGGAAGCGTGTAGAGCTCTACGCGATTGTATCGCGTAGAGCTCTACACGCAGCCCGGACCAAGCACCGGGGACTAAGAAGCACCGGTAAGTTGGGGGGGGGTTAACACAGGAGGATCCAGGTCCCTTGCATCGCTGCGGGGGATCTGGATCTTAGTCTCATAATCAGACCTATATGAGGTCTGATTATAAGACGACCCTGATTATAAGACGAGGGTTATTTTTCAGAGCATTTGCTCTGGAAAAAACCTCGTCTTATAATCGAGCAAATACGGTAAATGTTCTGAAACTGTCTTTTTGCACAGACTTTGTTGAGGGCCCTGGAAAAAAAACTCAACAGAGAAGAGTCCAAGTTATTCATGATAGCATCATTTCGATACTTTGGGATTCATTACTTCTGCAGTCAATAGAAGTCTTCAAGAGGAGTCTTTAAGAACAGTTTCCAGTTTCAGATTACTTCTGAGGAAGCGTTTATTGGCAAAATGTTTTCTGCAGTTAGATGACCTATCTTAGTGTGTGAACCATGGATTTTTTAGTGGTTCATACAAAAATTGGTGTTTTAGGTAGGCTCATACTTATAGTCAGCAATTTAGTTTCTACATGATATTGATATCCCTGGTAGGATAGACAAGTCATTCAGCCTAGAAACTAAGTATCTTTACCGTAGCCTAGAAATAATAAAAGTTACTCCAGCAAGGTATTCCATCACCTTTTGACTGAACAATTACTGTAATGGAGGTTATTCTCAGGATTAACCTTCATATTTAGGTCAGTTGCAGTATAATTAGGTTTTTTAACTTTTGCTTGTTTTCTTTTAGGAAGCCCCACTGTTTTTAGAAAACAACCTTGTATTCCAGGTCCAGGTGTATCAATTCTAGTCATTCTGTGAGCTATAGGAGAGATACATGAGAGCCTTTACTGTAGGGTTTGTGGCTTTCAGTTTATGTATTCGATTTATTAATCATTTATTTTGATCCCCCCTTCCCCTATGGTTGCTTAGCTAGATCAGGGGCGGGTAGTTGTGTTTATATTTTATTTATATTCTCTTATGGTCATTTTAATTATTATCTATTCTATGTTGCGTTTTAGA
>VKOC01000001.1:52249366-52264143 GCA_009364415.1 Spea multiplicata | reverse complement strand
ACCCAAGTAGCTTTAAATACTCATAATTGACCGCCATTTTCTGAATCAAATCTAAAGTTGCAAGGCAGACCAATTCCATAATCTGATAATTAGGCAAAAATAGCAGTGAAAAACAAGTAGAAAGGCCAAAGAAGAAAAGAAGGACAAGCATACGAAAGAAATCCAGATAAGTATATTTTTGTTTGTTGCTCTGTATCTACACCTCTTGTATCTTGAGCTTGATCTAATCAAGTGGACTGTAGACAAGCCACAAGATGGTCTACAGTCCTACAGATTTATTATACTTAGGGATTTGAGGTCTATATTTTTTCTGTTACCATTTATTGTTTTGTATGCCAATTGATTTTATATGCCATTTATCTAGCATCTTATGATCTGGAGTAGTATACTCATCTTCCTATTTTGATACAAAATGTAATGTGTTCATATTTGAGCGCCTCATTATGTATTTGTTTCATGTATTTGTTTATACATTTTTATAGTGGGATCTTGAGCAGTAGAGGGATTTTGTTTTATTGTTTTTTTTTTTGCACAGATTACTTAGGTTTGATGGCATACTGGAAAGCAAAAAGCCATGCATTTTTGTTTCACCTTTATTTCATGCTTATGAGACCCACCCTTTCATGAAGTAAAGGGTTGATTTTTCACATAAATACTGCATATTTAGCAAACAGTTAAATAGACACACAATAAACACATTAGATAAAAAAATGTTTAAGGAGATATTTTTCTACTACCATTGAAATAGACTGATTAAATCAGTGCACTATCCTTGAGAGATTCTAGAAAGATCCCCTTGTGGTCCCTATAAAGGGCTAATAAATGTGTAGAGGTTTAGAGAATATCCCTTTTTGTCTCATTAGAGATTTTTACCTTTAGCTCACAGCAGCGAGGTGAATTGTTTAGTGTAGGACTCGCCTAAGAGGTTTGCCGTGACGTGGCAGGCGAGCTTCCATTTTAATGGCCATTGGAGTGGAACTAAAAACCTGAATTTGTCTAAATAAGCACAGGTGTTTGGGATATTGCGCAGGTAACTATTTTTTGGTGTTTGTTCTATGTGTTTTGGGCTGATGAATACTATAGCCGTTGCTGAGTGATGGGAGTTTGAGCGCAGGGCTTTCTTCTGTGTGTTTAAATTCTAGAAAGATTCTAGAATTAAATGTACCTCAATAAAAGCTGCAGGAGGTTGTTAGGGTATGTTGAATCGATGTCATACTAACATATAGTTGCACTCATCAGTTTGGGTTCTGTTCTCCTGTTGGCTTCATGAATAACCCTAACATGGTAAAGAAATATGTCTTAGTCTCATCAAATACATTTTTCTGTGCGTGTAGTGAGAAACCCAATTTATGGTATAGTGTTCCTTGATAATGCACCATATTTCATATTGTCTTGAGTGTTTCCAGTAACATGGAACAGCTAATGAATACATGCACGAATATATGAATACATACAACAAACTATCATAATATCAACAATGCATGGCAGGAAAAACTATACAATGGCATTTACTTTCAAGTTGTTTAATACAGATCAAAGACACAGTGATAGACCTGCCATTTATTAGCATGGTGGATAGATGGCTTTCGATTTCGCTCTTGGATTAGTGAATCACATGGAAAACAAGAAACAAAATACAAAAACCATATAATATGTTCACCCAAGTTATTATATAGTAGAAATGAATTGACTGACGGCAAATTTCCTGACAAGAAACAAATAATAGGCAGCTTGAAATGGGGAACAACACGGTTCAGCCATAGAAACATTATTGAGTTATAAAGAAACTCCCTGGAGATATAGCTGGATAGTAATAGCATTGGTCTCTGCAGTACTGATGACAGTGTTTCATTATTGTTTATGATAAATGACATTATTTCTTAAATTCCATTGGTCCTTGGGATAGCCTCTATAATTTGAGTTTGTTCCCAATTTCACATATGCTGAAATATTCTTGTTCTGTTGCCTCAGGTCGAGATCTGATGAGTTTCTCCTCTCATAATGTTATTTTACTTTTTTTCCTTTCGTGAGGAGGTTGAGATTTGTACGCTATTTTCGGATTAGAAGGCTTTCTTCAGTGAACAACCGTATCTGTTTATGGTTTTGGTACAATATCCCTTTCTATTGAAATTTCCATGTGCCGGTGCTGTGTTTTGCAGAAGCTCTGTGGGCCGCCAAGCTTGGAAGACACTTTCGTTGCTGAGAACCAAAAAAGAATGTTCTGCTTTTCACGGTATTATGTCTTCTAATACATTCTGAACAAACCAGCATAAAGGGGTTAATACTGCACAGACGATCCTTTAGCTTTACAAGAAATCACAGTGGGTATCTAAGAATTCAGATTGCTTAGCAACTACTTGGTATAATATTTGCTGTACACTTTGCTCACCGAAGGCAAAGGCTTTGTAAAAAAAATCGAAGAAAAACCGCTGAAGGTGACAAAATGAACCTGAAACATAATGTATGTGAAAAAAACCAAAAAACATCCCTTTGTATAGGTTCTTGTTGTGAGGTAGGCCAGGGTAAAGTTCAAATGACGATATCAAAAACAACACTGCTGCTCTTTCTGTAACATCAACTCTTAAGTAACAGTTTCTATACATTCCAAGACTTTTAACCCCTTAAGGACAATGAGAGGTCCCAAAACCCATTGAAAACAATGCATTTTGAGCCCATACATGTACGGGCTTTGTCATTAAGGGGTTAAAACTTGCATTGCTATTTTTTTCGGGAACGTAAGTGGAAGTCATTTTCTTTGGCATTTGCTCTTCAGAACATTTGGAATTCACTTTCTGAACAGAGTACTACTTAAAGATATGGCGCTAACTAAAGTGCTAACTGTTTGCTCCATAAGCAAGTTAAACTGAAAAGGATTATAAACCAACCAAGAAGCTGATACAGGCTCCGCTACTAATGACTAGCAGAATATATGACCTATGGCCAATCCAGCTAGGTCCATTCTGTTAAATTACGTTAATTGTTATTGCATATTCTTTGGGGGAAAAAACAAGTATTATAACCTTCTGAAATTGGTGTTAATTGTTTAACTAAATGGTAGCCCTTATGTCCAATTTAAATACTATTGTATATGTGAATGATAAAAATATAAGTCTGCATATGTTTTCTGTGCATTCCAAATTGAGAATATGTTATATATTGTAATGCGTAAAATAATAAAACAGTGAGGGTAATTATAAGTAAAATATATTTTCTTCATAACTACATTAAGGCTGGCTGTTCCATTAACTCCTATAAAGACTGGAAATTAATATGATATTAAATATAAAAAAACGTAAAGGACATGGATGCTAGGAAAAATGTGAACAGATTTCTCTTTTAAGGAAAATGGATGGCAGTTCGGTTTAATTTAAACATTAGCAGCATGTAACTAAATATTTACTCCCTCTTTGGATGGTCTTATTGTTGATTCTGTGCTGAGTAGCACAGCTGTAGAACACCTAGAGAAGATATGTAGATGGTTTCATTGGGCATCAACATTTGAAATGCAATACTGAAGAACAGAATTTCCATCTCCTATTTATTTGTTTTACTGGTAATGGACATACTTTAAAGAAGAATACAATTTGCTGTGAATTTTCTTAAGATGCATAAACGTATGTAAACATATTAGGGAAAAGTATATATATATGTGTAACAAAAGTTACATTTTCACAGATCTTTAAAATGAAACCAGCAATGACCAGGATAAAAAAAAATAATAATCCCACTACAGAAATGGCAGATGTCTAAAGGCAGTTTGAAAAAAGTGGGCTTTAGACATTGCATTAAAACTGATCTGACAGGCTGTCAGCATTCTGAATACTCCTCCTGGATTATCTCACTAAGCATTGAGTACAGCCTATTTGATGCAGTTGAAAAATAATTAAAAAAAGAAAAACATTTTTTTTTAACAACAAACTTTTGAGGGATCACGATGTCTACCCATGCTCCTTCTCCATCATCTATTGTGCATGGGTTAAAATGTAATTTAACTAAAAACAAGCCATACATATCCATGTCAGTACCATGGGTGGTGGTGAAGCCAAACTAAGGCACCATTTTGTGACTGAAGGGTGGACAGTACTGAAAACCAGTTTCCATTACCCTTCGCATCCAAAGAGTGCATCAAGTTAAAAAAAAAACACATATTTAGCGTGCTTTTCATTACCTCTTATTGCTAATTCATGATCTTGTGTTCAAATTTGTCAAGATAAACCTTTAACTCTCAGATTCTGGTGAATTAACACAAACACCGCTACCCTAAAACAGCAGCTGTGCTTTACCTCATCCAATGTATAGTTGGGAATTCAACAAGCTCCATGGGGCTACCCTTTACATTCACAACCTGGTTTCCCATTTATCAATTTCCCGATGAATAAGTAGGGGAGACCTCTACGGTAACTGTGTTCCCAGGTATGATCATGTGACCATAATTAGAATTTATAAACCAGTCCCCTGTAGGCACAAGTATAAAAGATATCCAGAAAAGCACAATATAAATAGTTTTAGTAGAGACCTGACCTCGACATAACGGTGCAAAAAATATGACCAGATTATGCTGCACCTTGGCTAATAAAGAGATCAGTCACTAGCCTCTGACTATGTATAATCTACCCTTAGGGAAGTCCTTGGTACATGCCTTAAGGGAGAAGATAAAATGGGTTTCACGTATATGTTTCTTGGATGAGGTGTCCTTTCAGAGGCCATCAACGGTGTATTTTGATACCCTTACTTTCACACACACACACATACTACTAAAAACATAAACAGTAACATACACCAACATATTTACTCATACACATGCACAACCTACCTTTGTTGGCTAAGGATAGACTGGTGCTCTGATCCATCAAGGCCCTTACACACTATGTCTGAGCCACAGAAAATGACGCAAACTTAGTGTGTTGGGCCTAAAGAAGTATGGTCCACAGCACCGGCCTAGCTGTGGACCAAAAGATCCTTCATAACCGTGCCTACGAATACAGTAGGGGTCAAATATAAAAGCATAATAGATGTCCATAAAGGTGCAATATTTCAACTTCTATGAATTAAGTGAGAAGTACCTCAAATGAGTAAGCCCTTAGTTAAGTATGAAATGCATTAAGCAATTAAACCTTTCCTTCTGATTCATTGGCACTTTATATAAGTAATAAAATGTATAATTGAACAACTTACCTTGGGGGACTTTGATTGCAGGACTTTGATTTCTTCATAAGAACATTAGAAAGAGAGGGAGAGAAAAGAAGGAGGGTAAAGAGAAAGATGAAAGCAGGATAGAGGAAACCATGTCCATGCTACTTATGATTTGCATCTACTGTTGAAGCTGTGTCTACCTCTGTTCTGTAGAGCATGGTCATCTAGCAGTGGGAAGTATGATTCCAGTAAAATGTAACAGGAGTAAATCAACTGTTGGATGTCACCCAAGAAATTGTAACAAGTATAAATTGACTTTGTTGGATGATATCCAAGAAAATTTATGCCAGGTTTCAAGTGATTAAGTTAAGGAGAGGAAAGGTAAGATCAGGAAAAACAATAATTTAAAAAATGTAGGCAAGGATATTGTAAGTGAGTTGGAGAAGGAAGGGAGGAGGAAAGAGAGAAGGAGGGAGGAAGAGAGAAGAAAGGGTGGCGGGGTGAAGACGGAGAGAGAAAATAGAGGGAAAGGGAAACAAAGAAAAAAGTGAGGAGATAGATCTGAAAAAAAGAGAGGGGGAAGATGGGCAGAAGCAGAAGAGGAAGACAGAAAGGGAGACATGATGGGTACATACCTAACATTAAAACATTATATATATATACTGGTCTCATAATGTACTTTCGTTTAAGAACCTATGGTCTTGCAAACATATTTTATTGTGCTCCTAAAAGAAAATGATGCCAGTGTGTGAATAAAAACATTCTCCTGTCATCACACAAAAATGAAACTGTAGAGCCAAGCTTATTTTTCTTAGTATCCTTTTCTTCCTGAAGAATTTAAACAACGATAGCTGGTATTTCTACATTAGTCTTGTTAACCATGGCAGTAAACAATTAACGTTGTTCTTTAAAATGTTACGTACATTAGAACCAGATGTGTCTATGATGTTTTTTCTTTCTAAATAAGGACACAAATTAGTGTCTTCAATCTTTCCCTTGTGAAATTTCCAGTCCTTCCTAAAAATGTGTTTCATCATTAGGGACAAAAAAGATTGTTTGAGATATAAAGCAATGGATGTACTTCTGTGTAATGTTTATCGTTGACTTGCTCACTATCTGCATGTATGAATTTATTGGCTTGGTATTTAAGAAGGACCGTCGCCGTCACAGCTTTTAGGATAACGGTTATTTTATATAATCTATAGCTTGTTCTTTCTCAGTGTTTTAGAGATATTTGGATTAGAAGTTTACCCCAGGGAAAATAATATCTGCCTCTGAATGAGACAAAGCTAACATTCTCTCCCTTCTGCTGCACAATGCCTGCCTGAAGCAACCCACAACAATCAGCAACTTAGCAATAAGGTAGAATTAACTTAATGAGAATGAAAAATCACGCTGATCCCCCTAACAGGAAGTTAACATGACTGCTTCAAATGTATAGAGACCATGTATATGGTTTAATATCCATAAATATTTCTTATTTTAACCATCAACCATAAGAGTATTGTGTGTATAGAATTGTAAAATGTAGGATATGACAAAGAAAACCAGATACACTTTATGTATTCAATCTGTTACTCCCATTTGGATGTGATAACCATATAAACTTCATTTTTTTTCTTTTTGACATATAACCCATTTAGATTAAGTCAGGAATGCCTAAAAAGTAATATTATTCAGTGAATTGTTGTGACTGTAGGTTTAATTGGGATGACTTTAATTTGACAATGTTACTTTTGATGTGACCATTATGGGTTGACCATTGAAAGATATTCATACTCAATTGTAATGTGTGCATTTTGCCTTTTTTAGCAGTATTTAGCATTTATGGTAATATTACCATTAAAATCATAAGTGTAGAATTATGTATATATGCATACATATTTATAAATTTCTTAAAACACTGATATGTGTTTGCTTTTATTTTCCAAATAATGTAAAATAATTAAACAACATTTACTATTGTAAGGTATAATGGGAATTCACCAAAAATCCTCACTCATTAGTATGATTCTCTCATTGTGTTCCTTTTGGGTTTAACTATTTGCTTAAAACACTTCAATTTTGGGTAATAAAAATCAAGTATGTCAATTCGTTCTTGTTGAATTGGGGCCAATATACCATATTCCCAGTTAAAAAATGATTATTTGCACCTTTTTCCGACTCAAGAATGCCCTAATGAATAAAATAACATGATTATAATTCTTGAATGGTAGTTATGCTTAAAAAATATTTATAATGATATACTTTATTGGGGTCAAATTAGTATATGAAAAACAAAGTAATGTACGAATATATAGATTTTTGCCCAGTATTTACATAGCAATTGTCTTATAGCTGCAATTTCTCATTTATATTATATTTTAACTACTTTTCCGTGAAGGGTTTTATTTGCTAAGGGAGTATGGAGAGGATGTGATATATTTGCTGAATACTATTTCTGTTTGCAGAAGGAAATTTCCTTTGGAGACATTATTTACATAATTATACCATAATGAAATTTTTAGAAGTTATTTCACAACATTTACCAAAAATAGTATGAAACTACTATTCCCCATGTGACAATATGACTTTGCATATAGCACACTGCCGTTAACTAGTTGTAACCAAAGTAGTGCTAGAATTACAAGATTCATATTACAGCCATGAGCAAATATTTCTGGATGGCAGCTTAGTCTGTTGTGTTAATGAAGCGGTAATGATTCAGACTATACAATAACATTAGATGGCATACTTTGTAAATGCCAAAGTAGCAATTTACCACTGACTTTATTGTGGCCCACGCTCACGTAGAAAAGCAATTATTTTTCTATCAATATAATTATACCTCCTCGACTATTTTAGGCAGAATAACTTAGATTTCAAGCATACAGCGGGGATTGGTCTTCTTGACACTTGAGACAATTGTTAAGAAAAGCATAGAAAAATAATTAAATTGTTAAAAAACATTGTTCATACAATTTTAAGGGGACAGTGCACTTGTCCTCTATAGTCCATCAATTGCAAATAGTGTGGTCATTGGTGGCAGGAGTGATGAGCATGGTCTGACAGTGGTTTCTACGATTTTGGTAGAGAGGTTAGCGAGAGGAGAGAGAGATATGATAGAATTATTCTAATAGATCAACGGATTAAACAAAGTATTACAGAACAGGACAGTAAAGCAATTGAGGAATGCTTAAGATGTGTTTACGGCTGATTAAAACTGACTGGATGGACCTACTGGTTATCATCTAAATCCTAATCAGTGTCATTCTGGTCTCTGGTCCTAATAGATACATGAATTGTGTGATATTAGCTGGCATTATAGGTACACTCCAGCCATCAAATGACCTTCAATGTATTTAGTAGCTTATTGGTCCCTTTGAATTTTCATTTGGTCTCCCTTGTAAATGCATGAAGGGTTCTGCAGAATCACCCGATAACAGTGGCATGGAAAACAAGGCAAAGGAGGTTGCTGAGATGCTGCCTCTCATAATTGTGATTTTTTTTATTTTTCTACTAGTTGAAGTACTTGCAAAGTACATGAATATGCATTCTTCATTGATGGGGCTACATGAGAGACTGGAGTGTCACCACTTGGCACCACAGACAATCACACACAGTCCACTTACTCAGTTAATCCCACCTATTTCCACTGGTTCTCATACCAGCAATACAATAACATTGTATTAAAAATAAAACTTTATGAAATATTAAGTGTTGGATGTAGTGCAAGCGATCTGTGTAAAAAAAAAATATTGTGTCAGCCCACATGCACAGATCTACTTCAGAAATCTGTCTACTTCTGCTTTTCTGCCCTGTCTCTTTCATTCTGTTTCACAATCTCTGCCTTCTGCTCCTGAGCCCTGTATTACATCTCATGAACAGTCCAGAAACACGCAAAACATTACAGTTGCACATGTGTTTTTTCCATTATATTTATTGATTAGATATGAGTTTTCATTGAGAATGGGGAGAATTTGCAGGGTAAATAACATGGATGAATATCAACCAGTTGTTTAACATTTATCTTCTTGGTTTTGAATCATGTTTTGTATGGCCAAACACAATGGGGTCATCGGCAGCTAAAGACTGTTTTTAGCAAACTCACCTCTACTCTCAGCTTAGTTAATGAACCCCACTGAATGGGACCCAGTAAAATGTACTACTAATAACTTTTCAAGAATTAACACAGCCTTTTTAGAAGAATCAATGGGTTCCAGAAAGAGATGTCTGTTTATAAGCAGCTCGTTTTCTAAAGTCACATAAACACTCCCAATGTGGTGATCAATAATTCGATGTTGGGATATTGTAAAAGTTCTAATTAAAATAAAATAAAAACCCAACACGAATATGTAGTATTTCTAAGACCTATAATAAATAAATGAGGCTATTGGCTCACATGAGCCAGACAGCACACATGCTTCAATCAAAATCACTATTCTGCACAATGTGTATACGTTAATGTGTATACACAAAAATCACAACATGATAACAATCACGTCCACAATCATCTTAGAACAATAAGTAACACCTCACAATGACGTGTGTTATCTATGAGGTTTAAAATTGTGTACTTAGGAGTGATAAAATAAAGTATGATAAATATATATCCAATACACTACTCATTTTGTAGCTCCCGCTACTTCCTTGAGGTGAAAAAAGAGTGTTTAAATTTGATGGTTTAAATAGCTGCTTTAATTAGTCCTTCCCTAAATTTAAAGTGTCAATACACCACGATTACAATAGTTTACAATTACAATAGGATACAATTACATTCCAAAAAAATGACAATAAAAAACCCAAAAAAGGTTGGATTAAGAAAACTGCAAGGAAACAATTCCCCTTTCAATAGCAAAACATCCTCCAATAAAAATGAGCATGTATGTGCATAGGTATACATACATACATACACACACATGTATGTACACATAGCCATACACTTACACACATACATGCACATAAGCATGCATACTGTATGTACATATATGCATACAGCATCTACCCACATACATACAGTATATTTGCATTCATACATATAAAAGGTCCCAAATTTGCTCTAAAAGGCTTTAAAAAATAATTTAAGACCATTAGGAGATAACGGTTATGGAAGCATGTATTCTGATGGTCATATTACCTAACTTTGTTGTTAAAGAAATCTTTTTACATCCTAATGTCAGAACCAACAAAATTTCAGCAACCAGATTTAACTCTATGCCTACAACGATAGCCTTGTCCCTTACAATCAATAAAGGACACAACCCTTGCAGAGATAAGTGACTCACAACAAGGAGTCTAGACACGGCTACAGCCTTATCACCAGGAACATTCATTGACATAGATTGCACAGTCATTTTCAAATGGAAAAACTGACAATTACCTCTATATACTAATAGAACTCTATAAAGATATGCTAAACAATGACTGAATAATTTAAAGATTTTTCATTTCTACAGTGAGTTTGGGCACGAATGTTGCACATCTACAAATACCTGCTTTATGCAACAGCAGTAAATAAAAAACCCTGTTTGCACTGAAGTATATAGATATATTCATGTTAACATGCAACCAATACTCCACGTTGGATAATATGCACATAAAATTGGGTATAATAAGACAGGTTGGATAAAATTTGAGCGTTATAGGGGGTAGTATGATATTTAATGAGATAGCAAAAAATAAATATCCATATTTAGCAATTTTATCATCATACCTGGGAACTTTCCAGGTTGCCGCGTCACTGCGGGGAAACCCTGGATCGCAGGAGCGGCGCTACGCCACGTCCCACTCTCTGCCCACATCCCCTGCCAAACATGTTGTGGACCACCCACTTACATTGGCGGGCCTCCTACCTGCATCCTCCAAATGGGCCAAAGAGTTCCCAGGTATGGTTATCATGTTACTATGGAGCATAGTGATGTGCAACCAACTCTAGAAGAACAAAGTAGCAGGCTTTCACTCCCTACCAAGATCATATGATCTCCCACACTTAAAACTATTTAATCTTTTGATCTTTAAACATATTATTTTAAGCAAAATAAACAAGAAAGAAAGACTTCTGGACAAGTTAACTCTGTACAACGTACAACAATGAAAAGCTATGTCTATATACATGCAACTGTTCCTAGGTATGGCAATTACACATTTCATAAGATGATCACAAAACGGTACTTACTAGGAAGTAAATAGTAATAATCTTTTAGATCGTACCTGATTCCAATAATAATAATAATAATAATAATAATAAAAAAAATTCACAGGCCTCGAACCAGTGCTGGAGAGGCTGGAGATATAGAGTTACCATGGTGGGCATGCAAACACATCCTACTGCTATGGAAAAGCATTTTGGAACTAATCAACCAGATTATGTGGTACAAATTAAAAGCATAACTGGAAAAGGGGCTTCCGAAATACCTTAAGCACCTTATAATTTATATAACTAACTCCACCAAGCTATACATAGCAAGGTGATGGAAGACCAAGGAAATCACAGACATAGCAGATACAGAGGATGAACTAGAGAACACTCTAGTTTGGTGGGAAGCAAAGTCCATGCTGGGAGATAACAGAGCTATTGTTGAAATAATATAGGTGTTTCTTGTTTTGCTAACAGGTTTTGTGGTGTGGCACCCAACTTTGGAGGGAGATAACTTTTTTTTTTGCATTTAACGATATTCAAAATTATATTTGGCTACTTCATATTCATTTGGGGGTTGAGCAGAGTCATCATGCTTAGGGTATCAAGCACTATACTTGGCAGAGGCTCTATATATTGGAGATATGTTGCATAAGAGCAGTCATCTAAGTTATGGCAAAATGATGGGATTTTGATGTGGTAACAGCTTCCTATGGGCTGGGTCCCAAGGGAACAATTATACAAATGCCGACTCACCTGCTGCTGTTAAGTTGCAGCTTGTGGGCATTTTTTTGGGGCAACATATTTTGTTGTTTTGGGTAACCTATCCCTTGGTTTGCAAGTTGTAGGTTATACCATGTTTGTCCAGTTGAAGAATTTTCCATTGACAACATACTACATTATTTTGTGTTTTTTTGAACTTTTGGGTTGAGGGGTGAGAAAAGGGTTATATTTCTAGTGTGAAGGCTACAAGGTTTCCAACTTTTTAATTTCACTTTTATTTAACGACTTTTTTTTCTATTTTTGAAGAGGAAGAAATACTTCTTTCTCCATATTTTCAGTTTGAGCTCCACTGTAGCTTGTAGAAAACAAGGCTCAATAGCTCTGCGTTGTTGATAACAGTATCTGTGATCAGCCTGCAGGAAGCGAGCTTATCAGAGGTCCCAGTAGGGTCTGGATAGACCATTAGAGAACTCTTTTATCATTGTTTCAGGCAGTGCCAACATTGACACAACTATCAGAGAATGCACAAACTTCAGTTCAGGCATTCTCCTTTATTCGAATCCAACCGGCACTCATGCCGAGCACAGCTACAATTAACCTATCAGCCTGAAGCCAGTGATGCTAGTTCCTCCTGATAGAGGATATCCCAGGCTGTCTCTCCCACACTTCTATTGTTTTCATGACGGGGAACAAATGAAAGAGTTTTATAAAAAATATAAAAATATTAAGCTATATAATCAATTTATCAGTTTTAATATGTAAATATACTTTCCAGCATACTTAGATGATGTTCACCATTAAAATAAGATCTTGCAACCCTGTAGATGATACACTCAGACATAATATACCGTTAACAATGAGATTTGTTCAAATGAAGAGGAGAGTAGGCATTTTTCCTACTCATCTTTAACTACTAAAAAAAAACAAATGCATATAGTCATAGTCTTAAAGAAGCTTCTACATATCTAAAAAGGCTTTGCTCTTCAAAAATATTAAAGATCAGACATTTTAGTGTATGAATACATCATGAACACTCTAAACAAATCTACAGTTATTGAACAGACCTAAGTATGACTGAATTTCCTGTTTCTGAAATATGGCTTTTTTTCTCCCAGAGCAGTATGAAAAAATAACATAATTTAAAGCTTTGATGAAAAGACTGAAAAAATCCAGAAACAAGTGAATGCTATTAAAAATCAGATAACAGACACAGTGAGACACTGTAACTAATGTCTATCATCGACAATGCGCTTTTTTTTTTTAAAAGGACAACTATTCTCTAACAACCTTGGGACTGAATGGCTGGATAAACTACTTGACAATGGCATCCAAGTACAAATCATGAGTACTGGCAGTGACCGTTTCCAGAGTAATGAATATATGTCTTTTGAAGACAACATTGATTCAAATGTTAAAAGAGATTAGTTGTTGAAGGTTATATCCTACATTAAGATGGTATTTGATTTTCTTAGGGATGTCTCTATAGATGCTCCTAGATTAGCAGAAAAATCTTTGTTATTATCTATAGCAGTCTTAATGTTACTCTAGGCGAAAGCACGGTCAGCAAATGTTGTCTCTTAAGACTAACATTTACAATATTCCAAAGAAAGCAGAAAGTATCTTTCTATCCCATCAACTGTCAGAGAACTTGTACAAAAAGCAAGCATAGGCACAATCAGAACGGATGAATAATAGGGGAGAAAGCAATATTAATATTGACCTGTTGGCAATAAAATTCTGTATAAATGTTTTGCCAAAAAATAAGTTAATTTGTTGTTTTCGTGTTAGGGGGGGGTATACTGACAAAGCACTTAATTCTATAGTACATTATGGAATTTGTGAATTCGAGATGTATGGGACGCATAATCCTCAGACCATAAACCCAATAATTGCAAAAGGATGCAAAGAGTCCCGTCATATGGCCAAAGACACCTCAATTTCCCCTTTACCACTTCTGGATAGGACAATGCAGATTTTAAATTCTTAACCCCTATCTTAGTCATAGATTCCTCCAACTTAGCATCTTAAGAGGTTAACATTTATTGGAAGTTAAGTCAAGATATTGAATCAGAAAATAACAATGTAGAATTGAAGTTCAAAAAATACAAAAGTTAAATACCAAATACAAAAAAAAGAGCTAATACTTTATACCAGGGGATGAAATTCATTGTGTGCACAATATTGTTGTGATGGAAACTGAATAGGAAAACAATTATGCAATCACCAAATATCTGAAAGATGCATACATGTGTCTATTCTCTCATCAAACATCAATATATAAAGAAATATTGAATGGGTATGGCTTGAACATTGAAGAGAACAGATGCACAGGCTGGTAGCTCTCCAAATTTAGGGGCTTAGCGGCAAGTAAATCCATTTCAAGTTCAGTCTATATTTACGCTCTATGGAGATCCTGTGAAATGGTATCTAATCGGGGGGATAAAGCCTCCTAATCCTTTACTCTATAGCCAGGGAAGCTCGCTCTTCCCAAAGATAGAGCTGAAATCCATAATCCCTCCATTGCCTCCAACAGAGGTTTTGACAGTGAAGGTGAATTGCCCTCTGCTAAATCTGGCCGCAAACTTGTTCATATTCCATTTTTTTTTATATTACTGTGGCTATGTATTATTATTATTATTAATCATTTTAATTATTATCTTTTACTTATAGAAAAGAATCTACAATTATGTCTAATGGGTTACAATGGCAATAACAAAACGTAATGCAACAGAGACAGGAGGTTAGAGGGGCCCCGGTTATTAACCCTTACATTTAAAAGATTTAGAATACCGAAATATAGTCACTA
>VKOC01000001.1:52233230-52249266 GCA_009364415.1 Spea multiplicata | reverse complement strand
GCTTTTCTGGATATCTTTTATACTTGTGCCTACAGGGGACTGGTTTATAAATTCTAATTATGGTCACATGATCATACCTGGGAACACAGTTACCGTAGAGGTCTCCCCTACTTATTCATCGGGAAATTGATAAATGGGAAACCAGGTTGTGAATGTAAAGGGTAGCCCCATGGAGCTTGTTGAATTCCCAACTATACATTGGATGAGGTAAAGCACAGCTGCTGTTTTAGGGTAGCGGTGTTTGTGTTAATTCACCAGAATCTGAGAGTTAAAGGTTTATCTTGACAAATTTGAACACAAGATCATGAATTAGCAATAAGAGGTAATGAAAAGCACGCTAAATATGTGTTTTTTTTTTAACTTGATGCACTCTTTGGATGCGAAGGGTAATGGAAACTGGTTTTCAGTACTGTCCACCCTTCAGTCACAAAATGGTGCCTTAGTTTGGCTTCACCACCACCCATGGTACTGACATGGATATGTATGGCTTGTTTTTAGTTAAATTACATTTTAACCCATGCACAATAGATGATGGAGAAGGAGCATGGGTAGACATCGTGATCCCTCAAAAGTTTGTTGTTAAAAAAAAATGTTTTTCTTTTTTTAATTATTTTTCAACTGCATCAAATAGGCTGTACTCAATGCTTAGTGAGATAATCCAGGAGGAGTATTCAGAATGCTGACAGCCTGTCAGATCAGTTTTAATGCAATGTCTAAAGCCCACTTTTTTCAAACTGCCTTTAGACATCTGCCATTTCTGTAGTGGGATTATTATTTTTTTTTATCCTGGTCATTGCTGGTTTCATTTTAAAGATCTGTGAAAATGTAACTTTTGTTACACATATATATATACTTTTCCCTAATATGTTTACATACGTTTATGCATCTTAAGAAAATTCACAGCAAATTGTATTCTTCTTTAAAGTATGTCCATTACCAGTAAAACAAATAAATAGGAGATGGAAATTCTGTTCTTCAGTATTGCATTTCAAATGTTGATGCCCAATGAAACCATCTACATATCTTCTCTAGGTGTTCTACAGCTGTGCTACTCAGCACAGAATCAACAATAAGACCATCCAAAGAGGGAGTAAATATTTAGTTACATGCTGCTAATGTTTAAATTAAACCGAACTGCCATCCATTTTCCTTAAAAGAGAAATCTGTTCACATTTTTCCTAGCATCCATGTCCTTTACGTTTTTTTATATTTAATATCATATTAATTTCCAGTCTTTATAGGAGTTAATGGAACAGCCAGCCTTAATGTAGTTATGAAGAAAATATATTTTACTTATAATTACCCTCACTGTTTTATTATTTTACGCATTACAATATATAACATATTCTCAATTTGGAATGCACAGAAAACATATGCAGACTTATATTTTTATCATTCACATATACAATAGTATTTAAATTGGACATAAGGGCTACCATTTAGTTAAACAATTAACACCAATTTCAGAAGGTTATAATACTTGTTTTTTCCCCCAAAGAATATGCAATAACAATTAACGTAATTTAACAGAATGGACCTAGCTGGATTGGCCATAGGTCATATATTCTGCTAGTCATTAGTAGCGGAGCCTGTATCAGCTTCTTGGTTGGTTTATAATCCTTTTCAGTTTAACTTGCTTATGGAGCAAACAGTTAGCACTTTAGTTAGCGCCATATCTTTAAGTAGTACTCTGTTCAGAAAGTGAATTCCAAATGTTCTGAAGAGCAAATGCCAAAGAAAATGACTTCCACTTACGTTCCCGAAAAAAATAGCAATGCAAGTTTTAACCCCTTAATGACAAAGCCCGTACATGTATGGGCTCAAAATGCATTGTTTTCAATGGGTTTTGGGACCTCTCATTGTCCTTAAGGGGTTAAAAGTCTTGGAATGTATAGAAACTGTTACTTAAGAGTTGATGTTACAGAAAGAGCAGCAGTGTTGTTTTTGATATCGTCATTTGAACTTTACCCTGGCCTACCTCACAACAAGAACCTATACAAAGGGATGTTTTTTGGTTTTTTTCACATACATTATGTTTCAGGTTCATTTTGTCACCTTCAGCGGTTTTTCTTCGATTTTTTTTACAAAGCCTTTGCCTTCGGTGAGCAAAGTGTACAGCAAATATTATACCAAGTAGTTGCTAAGCAATCTGAATTCTTAGATACCCACTGTGATTTCTTGTAAAGCTAAAGGATCGTCTGTGCAGTATTAACCCCTTTATGCTGGTTTGTTCAGAATGTATTAGAAGACATAATACCGTGAAAAGCAGAACATTCTTTTTTGGTTCTCAGCAACGAAAGTGTCTTCCAAGCTTGGCGGCCCACAGAGCTTCTGCAAAACACAGCACCGGCACATGGAAATTTCAATAGAAAGGGATATTGTACCAAAACCATAAACAGATACGGTTGTTCACTGAAGAAAGCCTTCTAATCCGAAAATAGCGTACAAATCTCAACCTCCTCACGAAAGGAAAAAAAGTAAAATAACATTATGAGAGGAGAAACTCATCAGATCTCGACCTGAGGCAACAGAACAAGAATATTTCAGCATATGTGAAATTGGGAACAAACTCAAATTATAGAGGCTATCCCAAGGACCAATGGAATTTAAGAAATAATGTCATTTATCATAAACAATAATGAAACACTGTCATCGGCACTGCAGAGACCAATGCTATTACTATCCAGCTATATCTCCAGGGAGTTTCTTTATAACTCAATAATGTTTCTATGGCTGAACCGTGTTGTTCCCCATTTCAAGCTGCCTATTATTTGTTTCTTGTCAGGAAATTTGCCGTCAGTCAATTCATTTCTACTATATAATAACTTGGGTGAACAATATTATATGTTTTTTTTGTATTTTGTTTCTTGTTTTCCATGTGATTCGCTAATCCAAGAGCTAAATCGAAAGCCATCTATCCTCCATGCTAATAAATGGCAGGTCTATCACTGTGTCTTTGATCTGTATTAAACAACTTGAAAGTAAATGCCATTGTATAGTTTTTCTTGCCATGCATTGTTGATATTATGATAGTTTGTTGTACGTATTCATATATTCGTGCATGTATTCATTAGCTGTTCCATGTTACTGGAAACACTCAAGACAATATGAAATATGGTGCATTATCAAGGAACACTATACCATAAATTGGGTTTCTCACTACACGCACAGAAAAATGTATTTGATGAGACTAAGACATATTTCTTTACCATGTTAGGGTTATTCATGAAGCCAACAGGAGAACAGAACCCAAACTGATGAGTGCGACTATATGTTAGTATGACATCGATTCAACATACCCTAATGACCTCCTGAAGCTTTTATTGAGGAACATTTAATTCTAGAGTCTTTCTAGAATCTCTCTAGGATAGTGCACTGATTTAATCAGTCTATTTCAATGGCAGTAGAAAAATAGCTCCTTAAAACATTTTTATCTAATGTGTTTATTGTGTGTGTATTTAATTGTTAGCTAAATATGCCAGAGTACTTATGTGAAAAATCAACCCTTTACTTCATTAAAGGGTGGGTCTCATAAGCATGAAATAAAGGTGAAACAAAAATGCATGGCTTTCTACTTTCCAGTATGCCATCAAACCTAAGTAATCTGTGCAAAAAAAACAAACAATAAAACAAAATCCCTCTACTGCTTAAGATCCCACTATAAAAATGTATAAACAAATACATGAAACATAATGAGGCGCTCAAATATGAACACATTACATTTTGTATCAAAATAGGAAGATGAGTATACTACTCCAGATCATAAGATGCTAGATAAATGGCATATAAAATCAATTGGCATACAAAACAATAAATGGTGACAGAAAAAATATAGACCTCAAATCTCTAAGTATAATAAATCTGTAGGACTGTAGACCATCTTGTGGCTTGTCTACAGTCCACTTGATTAGATCAAGCTCAAGATACAAGAGGTGTAGATACAGAGCAACAAACAAAAAGATACTTCTCTGGATTTCTTTCGTATGCTTGTCCTTCTTTTCTTCTTTGGCCTTTCTACTTGTGTATGTTTTTCACTGCTATTTTTGCCTAACTATCAGATTATGGAACAGGTCTGCCTTGCAACTTTAGATTTGATTCAGAAAATGGCGGTCAATTGTGAGTATTTAAAGCTACTTGGGTCTAAATGCCACAGAGCACAGCCTTGCAAAGTGGCTTCAGGCATAAATCTAGAATGTCTTGTTAACCAAATGCTTATCGCTGATATGAACCAATTATATGATTATGTATAACTTAATAGTAGTGGTGCATTCCAACATATGAAAAGTAAAAGGTGAATATTCTGATGTAAATACCACTGTCCCTTGCTTCATGACACCTTTGATTTATTGATTCGATTTTTGACAACTTTGTGACACTAAGTGAACTGCTATTTTCATCCCCAATCACAATTATCTTGAATAAAGACTCGTTAAGTACGTAACTCCCTCTACTTAACAGAAAATTGCTAAAAACAATTTATTTTGCTTCTATTTGTTACTTTGTAATTAGTTTATGACAAAAAAACAAATGGATGAGTCCTATGATGGATTTATGTCACAGGCACTTGTGGCAGATACTTTTCAGGCTATTTGATGCATGACAGTTAAATTTGATATTAAGAGCAACTCTAAAATATAATTCTGTTTACTTGAACCAGGCATAACACCTATTCACCATGGTTGTATTAAATGAAAAGTAAGAGTGTTCCTCATGTTTAGACAGTGGATACATTCATATGTTTCCTAAGGAATAAAACAAACTATTTTTAGGTACAGTCCCTGTGTTGGTATTTACTCACAAACAATATTTGATATATCATCAAAATTTAGCGAAAAAAAGAAAGATTTACGTAGAATCATTTTAAGACAATATCATTACGTACATTGAGGTTGAAGGCCAAGATTAGCTGCCAGAATTTGACATTTGCCCATCTTGTCTGGTGCTTTGGGAGCGCTGATCTTATTTTAAGTCATCCGTTCTAGCCCAATAAACTCAAAGCTGGGTACAGAAAATGCATCCAAGCTCATACCCTGTAAGAAATCATTGTTATGCTTTTATTCTGTTCTTCACACTTTAGGCCTGAATGCAACTTGAGTGCTAGGAACATTTGTTATCAATCATGTGACGTAGCTTAGAGGGAATGCCGGTGTATCCTATGACTGCTCCAATAGGATTCCTTACATTCACATACTGCCCATATATATATAGTAAGAACTTATACCCTAACTGGAGGTAAAGGGGTATAAATACTCATGTTTACAAGGGCAGTCTCTTTCTCCTTCATCTCATCAAGAATACAGAGTTATAGTACCTATGACCGCCATCTGTTCAACAATCAGTACTGTATGAATACTACTTTGTTTCCAAATAAACCTACTTAAGAAGACTTAGAAGCTGTGGTCTTCATTGCTGTTTGGTCACTGGAAAAGGTTATATATTTAAGACAAAGAATAACACCCCATAAGTCTCTTCTCTGACTCCAGTCTCAGTTCAGTCTTATATACGTAGTATCACACCCTAAAGAATGATCTACAATTACCTTTTTGCTGGAGATACATTACAAATATTGGGCAGGGTTTGAGCTGAGATGGCTTATATTTGGGCAATATACTCATCCTAGCTCAATTTAATTAGCACATTTCACTGCACATGTGTGTAGGGGACATAGCCATCATTACATGGTTAATAGGCTTTTGGAGACCCCAGGCTGTAACATGCAGGTTAAGGATTTTATGCGGCTTTAGTGGACGTGCCAGTTTTGCCCAACTGGTCTCTTACTCACATGCAAAGTATTTTATTTAGTTTTTTCTGTGTGAACATGTCCGTCACAATATTTGTTTTATTATTTGCTTGTGCTGATTATTACTGACAAGCAACAGGTCGGATTAATAACCATTAGAAATCATCATGTTGAGATACAACATTAATTACTCATGCTTATATGGCTTGTAATCATTTGTTTAATGAAATTGGATAAAATATAAGAAACAATATATTAAATATTATTAATATACTCTTTAATATCAGTACCTAAACATGTTTAAACAAAAGTGTTAGAATTTCCAATAGGAGGAGGAGAGAGAAGAAGACAATTTCATTTATACTTTAAATTATCTTAAGTTAAACAATCAAAAAACTAAAGGTAGAATTATAATAAATATGAAAAGGTTGGTACATGTTGATATCTTGCTTTTTGGTGGATGAACTGATAGATGAAAGCACAAGGCAATCTTAAAGATATTTAATAACCAAACAGTAGAATATATATAATTATCTATATCTGATAAGTTCTGGGTGGTTGTCTTTTACAAGTAGGGCGGTAGAGGAAGGGTGCAAAGAAGGACTGTTGAAGAAGAGTATCAAGACATTTCCCCATGCATTTTACCAATGTTAAGAATCCCATGCTAAAAAAGGCAATTTCTTGCCCTTATCATAATGAAAGGGATAGAAAAAAGGACGCAACATGTGAGCATTGGCTGTTGTGTGAAAAATGGAAACAGTGGAACAGATGTCATCAAAGAGCTGCCAAAAATAAGTCAAAGATGTCTATTCCCATCCACACTGTGAAATGATGAAGTGGTTACTAAAGTAAAATAACAAATTCAAACTGTTTGACAACGAACCACCAGAGACATTGATAAATTGGAATTCTAGTATCGTGATTCTGACTGAAGACATTTGCATGCATCAATTGTCTTTAAAATCTTTCCTAAATTGTTAGACAAAACTATTAGGATTAATATGTGAGGATCTGAATAAAACCGACCCTAATTTAAATATTCCAACTCATATAAAGGTAGAACTTAGTCATATCTCAGTTAAAGACAAGCACAACATCATTAATTTGTGCTGTCTCTTTCAGAGTAATATTGGGTGTCAGTGTTCCTGACACTTTTGGAGGCTATCACAAGCTGGTATATAACACTTTTAAGTATGCAGGGAGTTAGAACTAAATTGCCAGAAGGTGGAACAACAAAAAAGCCCAATTAAATCTTTTATGCCATCATCATTTTTGGAAAATTGAATGTAATAAGGAGTTCTATGTAACATTTATCCACATTTTATTTGTTCAGACAAAATTAGGGACACATGAGACCATAGAGTCAGAAACACAGGGTAAACTGATTTGTTTTTTCACAGTAGGGTAGATATCACAGACATACATAAAAAATCTTTTCTAAAAAAAAGATATGAGTCAATAACTGTAGACATTTATTACCGCACATAAATGTGTCCTCTGGGTGCTATTTCTTCTAACATAGATTTCCCATATTCCAAAGAATGTTTAAAAAAGGTTACACACATATTTTCTCATGAGATAATAAACGTGCTGATTCCTCAAATGTGTAATATAATAATTATAGTGCAGACAGTAAAACGTTGTTTTCCTTTATTTCATGAAAAAATCCATACAAAACAGAACATAAAAATGAGCAGACTCTACAACTGGTAGTAGATTATTTAGTTTTGCTTTGTTACTTACCATTTTCAAATATAAACACAAAATTTCATAATTTAGCTGAACTCTAAGCTACTTGGAAATCATAGTGTTATATATCATGGTACTATTATATATGGCAGCTACTGGTATGTATAGTGTGATCGCGTTAGATATACCAATATGAGCCTTACTAGTTACAGGTGTAGAATAATTGTCATTCTATAGCAAGGTAATGCCTAATTAATTTCCAAATTAGAATTTAAAATAAGTTAGCAGTATGGCAAATGCATAAGCAATCGTCGGGAAACGTATTAGAATTTAAGCTACCTTACTATCATATTGCCGCAACTGCAAAATTCACTAAGCTCTTTAACATCCCATCAAACACGCTTAATGTAACTTAAATATTAACCTCACTGACATTAGAGATAATTATGTGTAAGTTATATGCTAATGAGTTATCACGATCCATGTTAAATTCCATACTTTCTATTTTTTGGACTCAATCTTCAAACAGAAGTATGGCCACCAATACACCTTCAAGCAGAAAGCATGATGCTTGTACGTGCACAATTACACGATTAGAATTATCTAAGACTCCTGCTGTTTTTCAGTGACAAAGTTGGATACCTGCAGAATTATTGAAGAAAATCTGCCATCTAAAAAAAAAATAATAATTTCAGTTGATTAAGCAGATATTAACAGCCTATTAGGCTGGTTGTTTAATTTCTCTGTGTTGGAAGTTAATTAGTGCATACAATCCTGACAGCACTCAGAATTTATTTTGAGAATCAACTGACTTCTATTATAATGTATTGCTTTATATAGCACTATCATATTCCATAGCGCTGTACAATGAGTAAACAGGACATAATACGTAGTATATAACATCAAAATTTAACTTATAGAGACAATCAGAACTAACTTGTGGCTACATGGGATATAAAGGTGAAGGTGAAAGAGACAAAAGGTACTACTAAACTCTAATAAAAGAAATCGAATTGCTAACTGAATTAAAACTAAATTTGTTAAATTAGATATTTATTTTTTTTAACTTCATTTCGAAAAATGTTAAGCTTGCAAAAGTGATGTGTTAGTATCCTTTCGTTAAATAATTCATATTAAACATTTTTCACATTAATCACATTAAAATTCAAAAGTAATAGGTTGCAGGCAATAATTGCTGTGACACAAAATGTAGACCATATCTCTGTTTATAAAATACAATTCATATGTTTTTGTTGTTTACTTAAAATGCTTTTACATATCAGCTTCTATATATTGGGGGGAAAAAAGAACAGCTGGTAGAAATAAAACTCATTTTAATAATTCATCTCTATAAATAGAAAAGTCTCGCTGCTATTGAAATTGTCATTCATTCTGGTTGGATCAAGAGAGGACTATATTATGATTTAACATTTTCTGTATCCCAGGTTTAGGGTGACCATAAATTCACACCTAGGCTGTGTGCAGGGAGGAGATGGACGACCATTTCTTGGTATGTGCAGGGATGAGGGAGGGGCTGTTATATCATGTTTTGTGTGTGGGGGAGAGGGACTGCCATATGGTTCTGTGTGCAGTAGAGAGATTACAACACAGTCTTGTGTGCACAGAAGAAAAAAAACACTGACTTGCAATTTGTACTCATCACAACACTAATGAGTGGCATGGTTGCAAAGTGTTAGGAATGTTAAGAACCCACAACACGTTCTTCTTGTGGAAGCGGTAGAAACTTTTCCCCATCTTCTCAGTATGATCACCCTTCATGCAGATTACAGGGTGATCAGGAATCAGGGCGCTACAGACTGTGTGATCAGGCACAGATTATTATTATTCAGACTTTTTCCTCCTCAGAACTGAATAATCATATCACAGGCTTATGTATATACAGTGGTGGAAGTACCGGGGTCGCAGGGGTCGCGACTGCGACCGGGCCCTGGAGTTCTGCCAGTCAGGGGGGGCCCAAGGGGTGCCGAGCGGTTGCTGAAAACGACCGCTCTGCACCTCTTGGGCCCCCCTGACTGACAGAACTCCAGGACTCCTCTGCTCCCTGCTGCCGCTGCCGCCCGCCTCAGCGCTGCCCAGACTGCAGTGTTGGGAGCGTGAGGCGTCTGTCATTTGTCGGCGCTCAGCGGTGAAGTCGTGCGCAGCGAGACAGAGGCCTCGCGCCCCCACCACAGGACTGCACGGTAAGTGACCTACAAAGGGGGATAGGGAGGGAGTGTGTAGATCGTGAGAAGGGGGGGAGAGAGTAGATCATGAGAAGGAGGGGTTAAGGAGGAAGAGGGTAGCTCGTGAGAAGGAGGTTAGGGAGGGAGAGGGTAGATCGTGAGAAGGGGGGTTAGGGAGGAGAGGGTAGATAGTGAGAAGAGGGGTTAGGGAGGGAGAGGGTAGATAGTGAGAAGGGGGGTAGGGAGAGGGTAGATAGTGAGAAGGGTAGATAGCGCTGATTTATGGCTACAAATCCCTCTTCTTTAAATAAGTAGGTGATTTATGTGAGTAATGTGAAACCCACCATCAAATATCTTTCTGATACAAAGGCGATTAAGCATTAATTACACCAAAATAATACTTCAGAAATTCTTCAGAAGTGTTTGCTATTGTTTTATCCATCTCTCCTCCCCGATGTTCTTCTTTTCTAGTAATGTTTGCTTGTATATGTAGAAAAAGATCATTCCTTATACATAAAGACCCACCCCATTCACACCTCTAACCGCACTCCTAAATTAAATGTGTTGCACCTTTATAGTGGTCAGATATCTCAGGAACAGTGAAATATGTGTCCCTTTTCTATTTGTCCCCAGAATTGCAGTAAGACAAAACAAGTGTATTTCCATTTAAACTTCTTATATTATGGCTACATTTCTTTTTTCATTTCATCACATGCAGAATTACAGAACGGAAATACACTATATGGACAAAAGTATTGGGGCACTTGACCATTACATCAACAGGGGCTTTTATTACATCACATTCTAAATACATAAACTTTAATATATAGTTGGTCCCCCCTTTGGTGCTTTCCACAAGCAGTGTTTCTGTGGGATATTTTGCCCATCCATCCAGTAGAGCATTTGTGAGGTCAGGCACTGACGTTGCACGAGAAGGCCTTGCTCGCAATCTCTGTTCCACTTTATCCTAAAGGTGTCCAAGAAGGTTGAAGTCAGGGCTCTGTGCGGTTGGTCAAATTCTTCCACGCCAAACTAATCTAACCATGTCTTTATGGGCCTTGCTTTGTGCACTAGGGGAACAGTCATGTTGGATTAGAAAAAGAACTTCCCCAAACTCTCCCCACAAAGTTGGAAGCATAGCATTGTCCAAAATGTTTTGGCGTGTCCCCTTTAGCGTACCAAGACATATTGGACAATGCGGTCGGTCAAATTCTTCAACCCCAAACTACTCTAACCATGTCTTTATGGACCTTGCTTTGTGCACTAGGGGCACAGTCATGTTGGATTAGAAAAAGACCTTCCCCAAACTGTTCCCACAAAGTTGGGAGCATAGCATTGTCCAAAATGTTTTGGCGTGTCCCCTTTAGCGTACCAAGACATATTGGACAATGCTATGATTCCAACTTTGTCCCTGTTGGTGTAATGATAATGTGTCCAAATAGTATTGTCTATATAGTGTATGTCCCCGGATTTTGTTTTAACAATGTGGCGGGCAAAGCATTGCAATTAAAATGTTCTAATTAATTGGGGCAATTATGGCTTCATTTTGTGACAGCAATAGTTTTATGAGTGTGTGGTTCTCAGACACTAAGCTTACTGAGAACATCTGAGAATAAGTACCACATGCGGGTGTATTTTACTCAATATGCACACAACCAGGCACACAAATCATCACTTTTTCTATTTTCCTGCTTAACCGGTTTACATTCTAAAATTAACATTGCTTTAAACAATTTTGTATGGTTGACTAGGATATGCAGTCAATCATACATAATAGCACATAGAAGCCCCTGGCATATTTGGCTGAAATGGATTAAGTCAGCTGTTAGGTAGCCATTGCATTTGTACTTTGTACTTGACGAAAGATTAATTCAACATTTAAGTTATTTCTAGCAGTTTGTTTTTGCTTTTACTATTTTGTTACTAGAGGCTGCACTACTTTTTTATTTTTAAACTAATGCAAAGCATGACGTATGTTTTAATAATAATTCAGTGTTTCACTATATGTAACCTACATACCTTTAAGTTTTAGTATATTGCTTGACTTTCTTTTTTCCCTTCAATTTCATAATAAATCCAAAGGTTCTAAGAGCCAGCTTATCCTCCACATCAGATACATCAGCACTTCTGCCCATATTGGATGTATTCTGTGTGTTAATAATGCCACAAGCTAGGTCGTCTTCTATAATATTAATGTTTCATATGAAAATTACTCTTACTTGGCATTCACTTGTAGCATGTTCAACATTGCAAACTTCTTGTGCCTCATCTCATTTTTTGGAGTAACTTTTGAATCTCAACTCATTAAAATGTATTCATTTTCAATCTAGAATTAGTAAAATATTATTTAAGTTATTTGCTATTATGACTTTATTATGTTCGGTTTGGGTGTTATGTATATCTTGATCAGGTGCTATAGTATTCCTTAAAAAAATAACATGCTTTTTCCTTTTTCAGGAAACTGACTAAATGATGATTTAAAAATGTTATGACTGAATTATGCATAAAAAAATCATAATAATCTATACCAATCTGGAATAATACATACAGCTTTAATTTGTATTCTGTTAAAATTAGAATAAATCCATTGGAGAAAATATACATATAACAAATTAGGAGGATTTAAAATAAATATCCTTGAAAGTGACCAAAAATACTAATGGCATTCCTAAGACAAGTGGCATTTCACCTTACTTCTAAGCCTCAAATTGGCGGATGCAATCAAACATTGTTTGTTCTGAATTCTTCCTTTAGGTTACACCTAAGGGACATCTGGTCACCTTGCTGCTCATGTAAATCACTATAACATCTAAGATTTTCCATCGACATAACATATATGAAAATTAGTATAAATACCTACATTTTTAATACCTACTTTATATTTTTTTTTTATTATGAGCCAGGTTTATTTATTTTTTTACTATTTTTATTTAGCTATTATCTTTTCTGTACGGTAATTCAAATTGACTGTTCTCTTCCACTACATCATTTATTTAACCTGTTTGCATTTTTATTGTGATTTGTTTCATACACAGTATTTTAACTTAATGGTGGAAACATGCCCCACAGTAATTCATATCTGTATGTGGTATTTCCTATAAACTCAGACCAAATTAAACATTGCTGCTTTGGATATGAATAAAAATAATGTTTTTGCATTTAGTAATAACAGTAACTCTGTATGTATGCAATACGCATGTGCAAACGGGCCAAAAATGACTCTGAAAAATGTTTTGCTTCATTGTTGGATGATTGGTTTTCGGGCAACACATTTTGTTCTGACATCGGGGGAGAGGATGTCATCACAACCGTCGCCGTTTTGGCAGAAGTTCTCGCCAGATAATGTCCGCTGAGATACAAATGAAGAGAGCAGACTGAAGATTGAAGAGAAGAGAGAAGGCAAAAGAGAAGGGCGAGATAGAAGATGCAGAAGCATAAGTCTTCGGGAGAGAAGGTAGGGAAACATTTAGAGAGCGTGAGAGAGTGAGTGAAAGAGAATGAGAGTATGAGGGTGATATGTTATACTCTGCGCTGGCCACTTCCTCACATGTCATACTCATGTACTGGTTGTTTTGTAAGTTGCATAGAGGATGTGAGTTACCTTTAAGAAAATGCAAAAGTACAAAAATAAAATGGGTTTCTGTGGGAAATAACTATTCATTCTGTAAAAGCATTTTTGCAATCAGGTTTCCACCATAGAATGCATCAGCATCGTGTAACAATGTTTCCTACAAGTTCCCATGACTCATATCTACAAACATATATTTGGCAGCAACGTTCTAATTACGAGTCATTATGGTTTTATGAGAGTCATTTCAAATGACACAGAGGCAAAGGGGACCTGGGAATAATTATTTCTTATGACTTAAAGTTAGGCAAGCAATGTAAAGCCTAGAAATGCAAACTCTTCGTGTAGAAAGCATGTAGAAAACTACGTTGCAGGTCACTGGTCATATCTATCCTAGATGTTTAGCATAAAGGAAACTTTAAATATACAATATGTATTTTGCAGTCCAAAAAAGGGCTACTGAGAAAAGGTACAAAAATATTGACAATAAGAAGTCAACATGTATAACTTTGATGAATGAGGTAAGAGAGAAGATACAGTAGAAATATGTAAATACATGAAGTGGTTAGTGCTGCCCTCATATTTAGTGAGGCCAGCATGACAAGGGCAAGTGCAAGTAACACTGCCACTGGAGCGTCTCAATTCCTTCTGGGTTGGGAGTCGGTACCCACAGCATTCAGATCCTATAAAATAAGGAAGACAAGGGATTAATTTCCTCTTTACTTAAAGAAGTCCCCTAGTTAGTAGGCTTGTGACCCACCACCACATTGGTTGGCTTGCATCTTTTCTAGTTTACCTAATGGCTAATATTGAGGGTATCTTGTCCCAGCTGAAAGTTGCTGCTGCAGTCCTTTATGGATCTTTACTGCAAGATAGGTTGGGAGCACAGTAAGATCCCCTGCCTTCCAAACCCTCCTCTTCTGCTGCTAGTGGTCCTACAAGAGATCCAAGGGCCTTTCTTCAACCTCCTGACACACCTGGGATCGGGTTCCAGAGGCGGCAGACACTACTTCTCCTTGTCATCAAAATCCAACTACTCACCAGGCCATGACAACCGTGCATGAGTTGAATACCAGTTTCCATAGGCCCAGGTCATGCTCCTCTTCATCAAGGGTCCATTCGCCCAAACTCAAATGGACATGCCTAACATGGATTCAATCCACAAATCATACCATGTCTATGACAGACAAGTATGGCTACGGTATGACCTTCTGTGAATGGTTGGCTGTACGTCCGAGCATTCGGTGGGATTACAAGGATATTGCCTTGTGGTTGCATGTAATGGCTACTGGGTGCTGCGCTGTACCGTCATTTCTGTCAGCTGTTAGGTGCTCATCAACATCATGTTCCTAAGTTTCAATTCAATTACTTTACCTGTAAATTGGGGTCCCTCTGTTCAAGCAGAGGGTGCAGTGGCGCTCATGCCTTGCCAAAATACTTTAAGCCGCAACAATGAGCAAAGCCCTCTACTGGGGAAAAAGAAGAGGATGCCGGTTCATGTAAAATCCATTTGAAAGTAGGGAGGCTGCCGCCATACTTAAATTGGGTTTTGCTGACAGCCTCCTTATAGCATTTCAGCCCGGTGTTCCCCAGTTATTCCTGAAGAATTTAATATCTGCTTCTTTTACGTCAGTGGTATCAGATTAGTTTAGCAAAGAGGCTATGTTAAGGAGAATGGCAGGCCCTTTAGCTCTCCACCTATTCTCAACCTCTGTATCTTCCCTTTGGGTGTGGTTTCCTAAAAGATGGCAGTAAAGTTTTGCCTCATTCACCATCTGCCTTTTCGCAAGGGCAGGTCGGTGAATGATGGCATTGAAACAACGTTGTGTAAAGTTTCATATGCCTCTTTTCAGTCGCTCGTACAGTCTTTAAAAAGTTAAACCCTAATGAAGCAACTTGTCCGGCAGATCCCACTGGTCTCCCTGTTGTATCAGTTAAATGTCCGTACAAGCGACTTTATTGGTCGTTCATACGGACATTTAACTGATAGAAGTTACGGCACCAGGAGCCTAAAAGTTTGTACGAGCGACCCTATTGGTCGCCAGCAGGGGGCTCGTCTGCCATCAACCATTTGCAGACGAGCCCCCTGCTGATGACCAATAGAGTTGCTCATACGGCGCCAGAGCTGCTGCGGTACACGTTAACCCCGTATTAACCCCTTAACTGGAAAGAAAACAAAGAAAACACGAACACGAAGAATGTCCACGAATATTCGCCCGAAGAGAAGACAGGAACAGGCGAATATTTGCGGAATAGGAAGATTTTTTTTCCCCCGAAGATGAACACGAAGAGCCCCCCGGTGCCCAAGTCTAGTACTTGATACCTTGATGCTACTATGCTCTGGAATTCCTGCTAGTAGATCCATTGTTGCATCAATTGTCAATTGTCAATTGTTTTTTTCTTGGGGATCTCATCCTAAATGGCAAAGACGTTCAAATTGTTTTCAATGGTTTGTATAAAAACGTACCACAAAGGTTTCATGATATATATATATATATATATATATATACTATCTAACATAATGCTAATTTATGGTAATTGTTAGGCTTTATTACCATGACAGTATAGAAACAGAACCATTCGGCCCATCCAGTCTGCTCAATAACTATTCTCACATTATTTTGTTATGTTAATAAACACTGTGGCCGTTTCTAAATCCATCACATCTCTGTAGTTTGATTGGGTTAATAGGATTGTATTTACAAAATGCAGGAGGAAAGTATAATTCAAATGAGAAGAAATAGTTGGACAAGAAGAGTCAGCTATTAGAGAGTCAGAATTTCTTATGTGATGCACTACTTATTATGTCCTGTTTGCACATTGTACAGCTCTGCAGAAGGTGGCACTATATAAATT